>BRDA01001823.1:75866-100064 GCA_036984385.1 Crenuchus spilurus
ATATACTGTACTGGTCAGGGGTGCCCAGTCCTGGTCCTGGAGATCTACCACCTGGTACAGTTTAGAACCAACACACCTGACAAGCTTGTCACAACTATATATCAACATTGCCAGAATGTGCACAATGTTGTCACAATGTAATCATGTTTGCTCAGGACCTGGATCAGGTGGGTGGAGCTAAATTCTTCATGGTGGTAGATCTAGAGGAACAGGATTGGGCAGCCCTGCTGTTGACACTTGACATATTTAAAGCAATACTGCAGCAGCCTTCAGGTCTCCATCTTCTTCATCTGTAGCTTATGGTTGAGCATGAATGTTAATTGACAGTAATATACAAAAAATGAGATCTTAAAAAGCCAAAAACAGGCATTGCGGTTGGCATAGTGTGGTACAGTTGCCCTGGAGATCTTTCATCCTGCAGTTTAATTCAAGCGTCAATGTAACACACCTGATCCAGGGAGTGAAGGCTTTCAGGATCATCTGAATCAGACTCAGCTGTGTGGGATCTGAACTGAGATTAGCAATGGTGTACTGGGGAGCAATGTTATGTACCAATAGGGCTACATTCACATTACCAGACTGAAGTGGCTCAAATCTGTGTGAACATGTCAAATGCAGATCAGGTCCTGATCCCAAATGGGTCACTGTGGTCTTGGAGCGTATGCATGACCATGTGACCATCTCTATTTACCCACAGAGCTGTGAAAATAACAAAATTCACCTTCTCAGCCTGATTATATACAGACTACAAGCTGTTTACTGTCCTTCTGAGCAAAATGTGATGCACATATCAGCTACTAACACATCTGTTATACCTGTTCTAATACAATCAGTCTCACAAATACAGGGTTGCCGGGTACCAAAAATCAGCCCAATATCTGAGAGAAAGCCACCATAAACAAGCTAAAAGAAGTACAAAGTGTCTAATCACAGATAGTTAACTTCTAAAATGTCCATCTTCTTTTAATCATTTCCTCTTCTATTTAGACCAAAACTCTGGAATCCCACCACTTTTCATTTTCGCAAACCTGGCAACCCTGACGTTTTTGGTTGTTGGTGACAGAAGCGATGCGCATAAATGTATCAATGTGCACATATCTGCTGTTACAGGTACACTTCACTTACCTTTATGAATGTGAATCATCAACAGAGCCAAATCTTACCTCAGCACAACATAGGAATTAAGTACTGAGGCTTGTAATGTCCTTTGGCAAGACTCCCAATGATATACAGTAGGTCCTCATTTATTGCGGGGTTTACGTTCCAGAACCGCCCGTGATAGTGGAATTTTTACAAAGTAGTAACACATTATTTTAAGGCTTTATAAACCCTTCCCACACTCTTATACACATTTCCCTTAACGTTTAAAAAACGTGTAATGTAATGTTCATAAAAATGTTTTAAACTCGTAAACCTAGATCATTTTAATAATATACATACAGTAATTATCTCTTATCGTCAGCATCTTTTGGTGGCTTTTGGATTCGTCGCTAGCATCCTTAGAAGCCGCAGAACGTTTGGGTGCCATCATAGGGATTGAATAAATTCAGTTTTTATAAACATTTCACAAATACAGTACGTACACAACACCGCAGATAGAAAACTACGCACGTGCAGCAGTCGGATGCCGAAATGAAATGGGAGACGGGAGATCTTACTGTACAGTACTCACTACGCATCTGTAGTAAATACATATACACAGTACCACGCATTGAATTCCCCACAAATTTCAAAATTTGCGAGTGCAAAAATTCCCCAAAAATTATTTTACATTAATATTTATTGAAATCACTTGAGGCGGCACGGTGGTTTAGTGGTTGGCACGTTCGCTTCTCAACTGAGGTCTCTCTCTGAGGTCTTGGGTTCGAGTCCACACATCTGAGCGGAGTTTCCATGTTCTCCCCGTGTCTGCGTGGGTTTCCTCTGGGGACTCCGGTTTCCTCCCACAGTCCAAAAACATGGAGGTCAGGTGGATTGGGTACTTCAAATTGTCCGTAAGTGTGTGTGTGTGTGTGTGTGTGCGTGCATTTGTGTTCACCCAATGATGGACTGGCGCCCTGTCCTGGGCTTGGTTGAATAGTGTAATGCCCTGCCCTGCGCCTAGTGAGGGGGTAGGGGACTAACCGCGACCCTGATAAGGATTAAGCGGGTGTGATAATGAATGAATGAATGAAGCACTTGAAACAGCGAATCCGCGAAGGTCGAGCCGCGAAAGACAGAGGGACTACCGTATTTGTAGACTTTGAAAAAGAACATGAATAGAGATAAAAGTCACACCTTGTCATTGTATATATGTAAACATATATAATATATAAAAAGCTAGTGCTGTGAAGTGCAAGTGATGTCAGATTTAAACAAGCAGCTTCTTTTGGACTCGACGGGTTCAGGTTCAGGTAACCAAAGGATTGAACATTCCTTTATTTCTTTAATAGGCTTGTGTATTACTGACCGTACGCTTTCTTTAATCAGAAACACAAGCTCTTAACAGCTCTATTTAATAAATAAGAGACGATGGAAAGAAACAAGAGTCATTTCCTTCCAGTTGAAGGCCAGTCGAGTGTGCTGAGGCTGGGTGGGGTGAGGCCCTAAAGGGCCTGTATGAAGTATTACTGCACTCACATCACACGTTTGGCACTGGAATCAGAGTCCGCACCCCAACACCCCAACACACTCTGTCACACACCAACCAACAAATGTGAGGAGCGAGGTAAAGGAAGTAGAGTTCCTCTTTTGTCCGCTGCCTCAGGAGCCCTTCATTTACAGCAGCACTGGCTGGCAAAGGTCTGCTGACCCAAACACTCAAATTTAAAAACTAATTCACTGCCTCAGTGTTCACACTAACTCACTCCTGTGCGCTCGACAATTCTCAAATCTTATTTAGGCTCTTGAAAAGGAGCCAAAGTGTGTAAAAGGAGGCTGTTCCTCGTATGTGCTGCCAAGAGCATGACTTAGAGGCTGATGAGCCTGATTGGAGATTAGTTAGAAACTAGGATGCTCTAGTCCTGAATTTTAATATAAATAAGAGATTCTTTCTGCTCTCTATGTCTCATATCAAATCAAATCAAATCAAATCATTTGATTTGATTTGATGATGATTTGATTTGATCTATGTCTCATATTCATCTCAGAGTCTGAGCACTGGTCTAGGATCTGTTTGGGTCTTATTGAGAATGAGAGAATCTGATCCTAGATCATTTCTCCTACTCTGAGATGCTTTGTGAATATATGCCTGTGTGGACTTGTACGCTACAAGTAGGGACAGAGTTGCCAGGTTGGTAATTTTTCCTCTAAACTGTGCTGTTCTGAAAATGCAGTCATTGGGTGAAATTTCAGAAACGATGGGGTGCTCAGTTTTGGGCACAAGTCTCAGCTTGTGGAGAGCAGTTCTTGGCAGACGTTTGGCGGAGGAATTTTTCAGGGGCTGGCAACCAAATTCAAAGCCACAGACTGTGAAATTAACCGTTTCCTGTGAAATAGACTATTTGCTGTGAAGCAAGCATGTAGATGTTGACATTTTGAATTAACGTAAGAGTGTAAGGTGAACTGTTCAATAAGGTGGTGCCCACGAGTGATGAAACCTTTGACACCAAAGTGAAACTATTGCACTATTTTTCCTGCTTGAGTGAACTGCGCTTTAACAAAAAGCACTGCTACATTAGAAATTGTAGGTTTCCTAAGTGGGATTTGAAGACAGATGCTAATATGTTTATTCATTCGAAACAGAAGCGCTTCAAGGATGTTGTGCAGCAGAAGTGTGGAGTTTAAATTAAATGATTTTTAATGAGCTGAGAAGCTAAATTTGCTGTTTTATTGCAGTTTTAGTCAGATTCACCTGATTCTCCCAGATTATCCTCAAAAATTTATTAACTCAATCATATATATATAGATATAGATATAGATATAGATATGTGTGTGTGTGTGTGTGTGTGTGTGTGTGTGTGTGTGTGTGTGTGTGTGTGTGTGTGTATACTTGTAATTCTCGCTTTTTGGGACAGAAAGTCCTCACAATGATAGGAATACATGTCAAGTGGGGACATTTTTTTGTCACAACAAATGTGCCATTTTCATTACATTTATGGAAAGATTAAAATATCAGAAGTATTGATCTTTGGGTCATAAGGTTAAGTTTAGGTTTAGGTTAATTTTTCTCAGTGTTATACAAGTGAATGAAATGTCCTCACTATTATAGTACCACTAAAAGTTTGTTTGTGTGTATGTGTGTGTAAGTTTTTTCATTGCAGGCACTACAAACTGGTCCCTGCAACATAAATCATTACATTTAAAGCTGAAAACATGTTTTGAGGTTAAGTTTAGGGTTTTAAGGTTTGAGTAAGTCTATGTAATGTCCCCACAATTCACAGAAACAAATGTGTGTGTGACTGTGACAGAGGAGACAGAGAGGAGTTAATGGCATTTACAGTGTGATGGATGGGGCTCCCATGTACAGCAGCTGTTCCTCTGTTGTAAGCTGTCTGATATGACACATGTTTCTGTTATTTATTCAGAATCATCAGTTTACTAAAGTTAAAATTAAATTGTAGACCATAATCAGGGGAATGATACGACTCTTAAGGGCTTGTGACTGCGGGGATGTGTCTAACTGACATACACTGGGCTCCAAATTTTCCCTAATTCACATAGTAACAGATGATATCATGGATTTCATGGATTTTATATGAGAAGTGCTGTAAAATGTACTTTATGTGTGCAGTCTTGAACCGCTAATCATCTCACATTTCATTCATGTTGTGTGTTTTTCCAATCTAGGGACTTGAGTACACATTCTATGTTGGGACCTAGTACACGTCCTAGAGCCACTTGATTTGGCCAGGAATGAGTCATTAGCTTTGGATAAAAATTTTTCTCATAAAGAATACTAGCTACAGTGTAGCATCACGATCTGGTGAGGCACAGCTCACTCAAGCAGTGAAAATGGTGCATTAAGCCCTTTTAGGTTTGAATTAGTTTATCAGTGGGTTGTCTAAAATTCATCCGTTCATTATCGTAATCCTGATCAGGGTCGTGGTTCATCCCCAAGCCATTACAGACTATCCTAGCCAAGCCCAGGATGCTAATCCATAGCTGGGTTCACATACAGGGACCATTTAGAGTACCCAATTCATCTAACCTCTATGTTTTTGGACTGTGGGAGGAAACCAGAGACCCTGGAGGAAATCTATGCAGACACGTCGAGAACATGGAAACTCCACCAAGATGGAAACTTGAACCCAAGACCTCAGCAATGACAAATCTATTGCACTGCTTTAATAAGTCTGTATAATAAGTCCGTTTCTTGCCTTTTTTTATGGATTGTAGTTTCTTTCACCTCCATATTATCCTTTTGTCAGCTGCTGTGGGGTGCAGGAGGAGACAGACGACATTGCAGATCCAGAAAACATGACTTTATTATAACAAAAATATGCATAGACACTGTGGCTGTGGCGATATCAAATGACAGACAACGACTGAAACACTGGGAAGACTTTTAAAGCACACTTAATCAAGACATGAGATGGGTCAGGGCTGTAAGCAGACAAGGCACAGGTGCATACAATGAAACATGACAAGATGTGACGTGACATGAATGAGGTACAAATGCATGTTGATACAAAATGTAAACAGAAAACACATGGACGAAGGCAAAGGCAGGGGCATGTCCAGGGACACGGCATCAGACAGGAGGGTTACAACTTTCCTGGGTAACACATGGAGTGGAAGACTTTCCATCCAGACCAAGTACATTTTTACTCTTCAGAAAAATGCACGTTTTGGTTTGTGAAGGTTTTTGGTAGACTTGTGTTAAACCGCTAGTGGAAGTGGCCAGAAATCATTATTTTTGCTATATGACATCTGAATGGAACATCGCAGAGATCACAGAGCCAGGACTAAGATTACCAGAGGCACTCTGAGTAAAAACACCAGTAGTTAATCCAGCTTATAATTTTCTTAGATGACGATGGGGAAAAATCTGAATATGTGGCACAATCCGATGTAAATAAAATAATTGAGGAGCTCCTGTAAAAGAAGAAATTAACTCAGGTCCACCATGTACATTTAATCCAATCCAAACAGGGCTTTAGTTTAACTTTGATGTCAACGTTTCATCATTATTGAGTTTCCCTCTCATTGAATATTTCACTTTGTAGCTCATGACTGTGTGAATCCAAAAAGTCAAATAATGTAAAGGTGCTGTTTTGACGTCTGGAAGGTGAGGTTCACTTAAATTTAGAATGCTTACTGAATTTCAAAGCAGCTGGTCTATTTCACTGGGCTCATTTGTAGGATTCAAGAAGACTTTATTGTCATTCACATCACATGTTGTACATGAGGTGGAGCGAAATTGTGTTCCCCTGGTCCCGGTTTTACCCCAACGATCAAAGATATAGAAACACAAAAGCTAAAAGAAGTATAGAACCTGAGTAAAGATAAATATGGTGCAACATGAACATGTATAAAGTGACCATGTGTGGTTAAGATGATGGTTTAAGACTTTAAGACTCTGCTTCTGGAATGAAGCTGTTTCTCAGTCTGGTGGTTTTACACTTGAAGCTCCTTAACTTCCTGCTGAAAGGAGCGGGACAAAAAGTGTGTGTGCTGGGTGAGTGAGGTCCTTCATGATGATGGTGGCCCTCGTCCTGCATCTGGAGGTGTAGATGTCTGTGGTGATGCGGAGGCTGAGTCCTCGGTCCAGCCTTCAGCATCCTCTGTAGAGCTTTCCTCTCTGCAGCAGAGCAGCCTCCATGCCACATGATGACGCTGGAGCACAGAACACTCTATGATGTGATTTCCACAGGATGTGCTTTGGTATGGCCCAACTCATGGCCATGCTCATCCCAGTCCAGCTGGGCTTTTGCACAAATCCATGTGATCCTTTTCTTTACCAGGTCTCAGGACAGCTCAACCTGGCTGAGCCATGAGCAGATTTGGGAGCACTCTCTGGGCATCAGGCCACAAATATAAGTGAAGTCAACATGTGATGATGTCCACAGGCTGAGACCTGCATTTATCATAAGAGTGCAGAAAAGGGTGGAGGTGCAGTAAGGAGGAATACAACTTTGTTTAAGTGGCAGCCCATACTGTGCTCATGTAGAGCTTTCTCATGGAATGGGGTTAGCTTAGGGCAGATCTAATGCAGTAAATTCTGTACAGCTGTACGGCTGTTTTCATAGATGCTCTGCATTTCATTGAGAGTTACTTGGATGCTCACAGTCACTATGAAGAGAAATGAGCCAATATATAGTCATTTAATGAGAAATGCCTTGTGTATGGATGAAGAACGGAGATTAGGAAATGTTAATTCCCATGTTTTGACATCATGAGAGCATCAGCTACAAGGCGTTTCCTTTCTTCTCTCTTACCTGTGATCATATCGTTGATTCTCTCCCTGCCACACAAAGCATTTCCTTGGGAATTGATCCTAGGTACAATTTCCTCCTGTCCGTCCATACCTCTTCTGTCTGTCTACGCTTTTCCTCATTGCTTTCCATCATGAGTTCGTCATTGTTCATGCTAATGGTGGCGGTGTTCTTATATAAAGAGCCTTACCTGCTTAGCTTAGTGTTATTTTTATTTATTTATTTACTTATTTAGGCATGCAATCGTTCCCTTGACACCCTCTGTCAGTCTTTTTTGAAGTCAGTCATGTGTTGTTAAAGTGTCATAATGCTCTTTGTTTTGCGTTATTATTGATTTGCCATGTTAATATTAATTATCTATGCTCAATTCTATTATTATTAAACCCCCCTTTTTTGGTAAAAAGTTAAATAATTGGATATAATAGAATTATAGGACTTATTACTGTAAAATCAATTATAAACGACTTCTTTTCATGCAATGTGTAGGACGTTCTACCGTTTCGAGGCTGCCTGGGATTCATCAATGCACAATTCCCTCCTGCTGAACCGGGTCACTCCATATGGAGAGAAAATCTACATGACTCTATCAGCCTACCTGGAGGTAATGTTCATTTTAGCATGTCTAAAGATTAGAACACCCTATGTACTTAATTTTTTCAATAAAAGTCATTTAAAATGTAAAATAGGTTTTAGTTGCTGCATATTTTGTTTTGTTTTTGTTTTATTTTTGTTTTCCAAAGTGATAAATTTAGGCAATAAAATATCCAACTTTTTATTTATGGTCATGTATGTTAGTTTTAAAAGGTCTGTCGATCTTGTTTAGCATCAGTCAAGTGGCACAAACAAAGCTGATTTCTGAGGAGCTCAGAAAAAGAGTTGTTGATGCTCATCAGGCTGGAAAAGTTTACAAAACCATCTCTAAAAAGTTTGGACTCCACCAGTCCAGAGTCAGACAGATTGTGTACAAATGGAGGAAATTCAAGACCATTGTTACCTCCTCAGGAGTGTCGACCAACAAAGATCACTCCAAGAGCAAGGCGTGTAATAGACAGCGAGGTCACAAAGGACCCCAGGGTAACTTCTAAACAACTGAAGGTCTTTCTCACATTGGCTAATGTTAATGTTCATGAGTCCACCATCAGGAGAACACTGAACCACAATGGAGTGAAATGGCAGGGTTGTAAGGAGAAAGTCACTGCTCTCCAAAAAGAACATTGCTGCTCATCTACAGTTTGTTAAAGATCACGTGGACAAGCCAGAAGACTATTAGAAGAATGTTTTGTGGACAGATGAGACCAAAACAGAACTTTTAGGTTTAAATGAAAAGTGTTATGTTTGGAGAAATGAAAACACTGCATTCAGCATAAGAACCTTATCTCATCTGTGAAACATGGTGGTGGTATCAGGTTTGGGCCTGTTTTGCTGCATCTGGGTCAGGACGGCTTGTCATCATTGATGGAACAATGAATTGTGAATTATATCTATTGTCCCCACCTCATCACAATACGTAACAGTCTTGCATTTTTTTTTACTCAATTTCCTCCACAATGTAATGGGAGCCAATCAACCCACCCATCACAGCCTCTTACGGTGCATGCGGAGTCAAACTACTGCCAATACATCATCACTGAGCAGCTGATGTGCTTGGAGGAAAGTGCAGGATCCCCAGCTGGATGGATCAGCTGGCAGACCCCTGAGCCAGCCAACACTGCATGGCATGGGGAGAGAGTGCCACCTATCCACCCAGAGGCTCTCTCGAGCCCTGGCTGTCGATGGCAAGCAGCATGATGGGGATTTGAACTTGTGATCCTGTGATTATGATGTCAGTGCCTTGGTCCACTGAGCCATTCTGGGCCCTCGGTTCTGCACAGTTTGAGGCTAGAATGGGATGAATTAGGCTGAATGGTATTTGATCTGCTATAAGCTTTCATTACTTGTTATCTACATTAGCTCCAGGGCACCTTACATCTTATATCTTGGCTGAGCCAGTGCATTGTGGGAAAATGTGATACTTGATTATTTGCTGTTGAAATGACTGAAATGATTTCTCACCTCATTAGATGGAGAACTGTACGCAGCCTGCAGTTATAACCAAAGACTTCTGCATGGTCTTCTACTCACGGGATGCCAAGCTCTCAGCATCACGCTCCATCAGAAACCTCTTCAGCAGTGGAAGCCTGCGGCCATCAGAGGGGTACACACTGGACCTTACTTTACTATATACAAAAATAAAGTTCCGTGTGACTTAGTATCAATGCTTTATGTCGTTTGTTGCAGGAACCGAGTTACTGGAGTGTATGAGCTCAGTCTGTGCCACCTAGCAGATGCAGGAAGCCCAGGTAAAGCATTAAACATTACACTTCATTTAGCCGCATTCTCCATGTTTATAGGCATTTGTGCCAACTTTATCATCGTTACTAAGTGCATTTACATGCACACTAGTGATGTGTGCCTCCATTGCTGAGGCTGATGTGATGTGACCGCCCCCCTTGTCAAATCAAATCACATTTATTATAAAGCGCTTTTTACAAAGCAGCTTTACAGGGTTAGTAATAACAAAACACCAAATCACCAAATCTTTAATCACTAAATCCATAAATCCTCGGTGAGCAAGCCAACGGTGACAGTGGCAAGGAACAACGGCCTTGTGCACCTATGGTCAAAAAAACGTCACCAAAGTGCCCTCTAGAATGGCAAAAAGTGCCCTTCACATGGGAAAAAAATACTGAGCGGCCACTTTTCTGTGATAAATGATGATGGTGTGCCCTCTAGAACAAGAAAGACTGATAATATTTCTTAATGAGGGCCCTTATTTAATTGCCTTTCCAATAGAAAAGGGTGCATTAAGGGTGCATCAAGTGTCCATTAGGACCCCTATAAGACAGTGTCCTAATGTGAGCCCTGTTCAGTAGAGAAAATGTGATGCAGTGCTGTAGAAGATTCTTTTACAATTGTACATGATGAAGTGCCCCCGTAGGTGCCCCTCTATCTGAGAAGGGAGAGAGAGAGAGAGAGAGAGAGAGAGAGAGAGAGAGAGAGAGAGAGAGAAAGAGATAGGGAGAGAAAGAGAGAGAGAGATAAGGAGAGAGAGAGAGAGAGAGAAAGGGAGAGAAAGATAGGTAGAGAGAGAGAGAGAGAGAGAGCAGAACGTCACATAAATGTTGGCTCTTGTAGGTTTGCTTTGCTTTTCACTTCATCCCAAATCAGCTGGATGGGGTTTAAGTCTGAGACTGTGCTCCACTCCATGTTTTCAAGCTGACCATCTTGTTGTTTGTTCCTGAGGTAGTTCTGGCAGAGCTTGGACTGATGTTTTTGGGTCATTATCTTACTGTAGGTTGAACCCCTGACACACTGGTTACATACTAGAGGGCACTGCATGGCACAGCACAACTGTGGTAGCCGTGGTGGCTCAGGGTGCGTCTCACTCTGTAGCACCAGCTATCAAGGCCCATTTTATGTTCCTGACAAAAGCCTTTATGTATAATTCTGTAAAGTATGTTCAGTTTTGGGTAACTACACTTTTTTCACCTCTGACAGTTCACCACTTACCTTATATATACTTATATATATATATACTATACTTATATATACTATACTTATATATATCCAGTCAGTGACAATACAGAGCTCTATTTTCAGTCCTAGTGGGAAGATCTATATATACAATATACATCTATATTCTTATCTGTACTGTCTCTTTAAATTCTTGCATTCTATGTAGGGATGCAGAGAAGGCGCAGGCGGGTGCTGGACACGTCGGTGGCATATGTGCGAGGGGAGGAGAACCTGGCTGGTTGGAGACCCCGCAGTGACAGCCTCATCCTGGACCATCAGTGGGAGCTGGAGAAGCTCAGCCTCCTGCAGGAGGTACGAGGCACCACATAATGTGAATCCTTATACACATGGACATTTTATCAACAAACCGTCTGCATTACAGTTAAGCATCAACTATTTGGTCATCAAACATCCTGAACGTCTCAGTAATGGTTTGTGTCCAGAGTTTAGTGTTTGCCAGAGCTGGCATTGCTCAATTTTGAGCTGTTTGTGTTCTAATCTGCTGCATTCTGACCTACAAATTGGCACAGTTTGTAGTTATATAGCACCTTTCTTGATACCCAAGGATGCTTTCCAATCGACACACACGTCATTTACACACAGTCAACCACACACACCGGTGAGAAGCGGCAACCAGTCGTACACAGCGTACTCTCAACCGGAAGCGACCGTCCACCTGGAGGACTGCATCGAGCACTAGGGGGATCACCCAGAACAGAGTGCCAACCATATCTGGGCATACATACATACATACATACACACACCAGGGTCATTTTAGAGTAGCCAATCCACCTGATCTCCATGTGTTTGGACTGTGGGAGGAAAGCAGAGACCCCGGAGGAAACCCACACAAACACGGGGAGAACATGGAAACTCTGCTCAGGCAACCATGGTAACCACTAAGCCACCGTGCTGCCCCCAAAATGCACTTTGTAGTTCATTTCCATCACTGCAGTGACGCTGATGAGGTGGTGGTGTGTTAGTGTGTGTTGCTGTGAACAAAAGTATTAGGACACTTATTAATTGTTTCTTCCAAAATCAAGGGAATTAAAAAAATGATGCTGCTTTTGTGAGAGTGCATGACAAACACACAGTACACTAGATCCATCTCCAAAAAGTCCAACGTGAGTCATTTATTTTTGATTGAAGTAACTATCTCTACTGTCCAGGAAAGGCTTTCTACTAGATTTTGGTAGGGGCTTTATACCCCTCTAGACCACAACTTGCATTAAGCATGGTACCAGTAGGTTGATGTCCTGTTCTATTGGCAGTACTTCTCTACAGGGACTAGACAAGCTGTGTGCACATTTGTAAGTAGCTGAATGCATTCATTAGAAGAGGTGTCCACAAACATTTGGACATTTAGTGTAGTTATGAGAGAAGCTCTGTCCATGTCAAGGCTGCTTAAGCAGCATATTATGTCCTTGAACATGAAATTATTCAACATTTCCTCTGTGATCATGCACCTTCAGGTGGAGAAAACCAGACACTACCTCCTCCTGAGGGAGAAACTGGAGTCCACCCTGCTGCTGGGCCAGGAATCGCTGCTGTCCTGCGGGAGTGAAGATCTCGCCGAGTGCTCTTCCCCCGCGGCCCACCCAGGGCTGAGCCACAGCCCTGAGAACATGCCCAGGCCAGACACCCCCAACGAGCGGCAGAGGGAACTCGCCGCCAAGGTGACTCAGCTCTTACCAGAAACACATCACAGAGGGAACGTTCTGGAGAGACGGCGGACATTTCTTGTAAACTGCTGAAGGGAAATTGGCTAAACTCGCTGTTTTCATGCTGGGCCACACAGACATGTTTTAACTCAAAGCTTTAGCCAAATACTTGCTTTAGCCAGGCATTAAACAAGCTTTATTTAGGCTTAGGACTGTGTTCTGCAGATTTTTCACATCATTTCTGAACTCTTCCTGTGTCTTCTCGTCTTTTCAGTGTTTGCGTCTGCTCACTCACACCTTCAACAGAGACTACAGCCATGTGTGTGTGAGTGCCAGTGAGAGCAAGGTGAGATGCTAAAAGTAATACACAAGAAATCTTAATCAACCTATTTCAACCTTGCAATGTCCTGAAAGGATCTTCTTCTGAACTTGAACTGGGGCAGCCCTGGTTAGGGAACCGGCCTTGTAACCAGATATGAATATGACTGAAGTGCCCTTTAGCAAAGCACCTAACCCCTAACTGGTCCCCGGGCACCATGGATAGGCCTGCCCACTCCAGACAAATGTGCTCACTACCATTTGTTTATTAGTAGTTGTGTATGTATATTTCATTGCACAGATGGGTTAACCCTCTGGAGTCGGCTCTCCTGCCAGCGCCATATTAACAAAATTCTGCATGAACTCATACATAGTTTATATCTTAAAAACAAAACTAAACATACCCCAGAAACCTTAAAGGGTCTAATTGTCACATATATATACAGTAGATTGAAAGGAAATATATTTTTAGATTCTTGTTAGATGAGCTTAAATAAGCAGAAACATGTCTGTGAGAGTGAGTCATAAAAGCTGCGCCTATTTTCCCGCCAAAAGATGCGTCATTCATATGATAATGACATGGTAATTCCGTACATTCCATTGGTGGGTTCCAGCAATCAGGAATCTATAGAATGTTGACAAACAAGCTGAGGTGATATTGAACAATAGACCTCTCCTGAGTGTTCACACGTAACTTATAAATATTAAATGTAGAGTTAGTGGCTGAGTGAAAACAGAGTGTCGCCTCACATTTCTTAAGCTTTACAAATTAAACCACATACAGTCGTGAAGCAGATGCCTCTGTTTATTCAATTCAGAGCTTAAAAGTCTTGGCTAGAAATGTTTACAGTGTGTTTTACACAATATATCAGCACATCTGAAAACAGATTTTTAGAAAGTCTAAGTTTAGAGCAGATTTAATCAGAATATAGATTTATGACACTCTTACTGTTCTGACACTGTTGTTGCTGAGTTTGTGCTGAACTAAAGCCTGTGTAACACTTTGGAAAAAAAATATTTTAGATGAGTGTAATTTGTAAAAAAAAAAAAAAAAAAAAAAAAAAAGTCAAGCAATGTCAGGCTACATCAGAGTGTCAGAAATACCCTAAAAAACCAATAAAGATGGTTAAAGGTTTGGTGGGCTCTTCTGTATAAGGTAAAGGTACTATAAAATTAAACATTTTCTTATTACTACAGGTCCAAGTTAAGGATAATTCAGGCACAATTATTGTAAGAGTACTGTGATCTGGCACGCATGTCTGTGATATTGTTTATGAATTGGTCTCTGTGTCTTTTTTCAGCTGAGTGAAATGTCTGTAACTCTGATAAGAGACTCCGCCCCAGCCTCAGCTCTGAACACCCTCACACCCTCCTCCACCTGTCCCTCATTGGTGGAGAGTCGTTATGGCAGTAACACTGAACTCAGGTCAGTCTCATCACACTACAGTAACATGAGTACATTTGACCTCTGTAGTGAATAAGGCCATACGTAGCCCTACTGGCACAGTTAATGCATTTTCAGTGCCACTAGTTCTAGATTTTACATTGGTAACCTTACAGCTGCACAACATCAATAACCCTAAATATGCATGGGCCTTAGTAAATACTTAGTTATATTTGACTAATTATGGGGCAGGTGGGTAGGGATCTGGTCTAATAACCAGAAGGTCGCTGGTTCAATCCCCGGGCAGGTCATGATTGAAGTGCCCTTGAACAAGGCAACTAACCCCCAACTGTTGAGTCAGATCAGTAGTTTTAGTTATGTGTTGGTCGATTATGACACCAATATTTTTTGCTACTAATCCAGATGTAACAGTGAAATTATCCAGATGTAAACTTAAGTCTGATCATTTATTTCTTGTGGCCTTTAGGCCCATAAGAAGAACCTCTGTTTTGTCACTATTTAAAAGGAGGAAGTTATACGACATCTAGCATTTCACATCTTTTACACAGTCCTCCATTTTCTTTAATCCTGTCATCAGGTTTTGCTGATATATAAAGTTGTGTATCATCTGCGTAACAGTGAAAACTAATATTATGTTTACTTTTAACATGGCCTAATGGCAGCATATAAAGTATCAACAATAGAGGTCCTAAGATAGATCCTTGTGGAACTCCATATCTCACTTTTGTACTGTTGAACGATACATCATTAACATTTACAAACTGGTAATGTTCTGTTAGGTAAGATTTAAACCATATTAGGGCTGTTCCTGCAATTCCAACCATGGTTCTCTTAACCATGGAAAAATATGTTTTATCTGCTTTCTCGATTAATTGAAGCAATTTTCATTAAAATACTTGATTACTAAAATATTCTATAGCTGCATGCAGCCCTAATCAGCTGTTATCATGTACATTTCATGTATTTTCAAGTCATTACAAGTCAGAGAAGCTACCAGATAGATAGATAGATAGATAGATAGATAGATAGATAGATAGATAGATAGATAGATAGATAGATAGATAGATAGATAGATAGATAGATAGATATTGCATGTATACATTACATTATATAATGTTCAAAAATAAGAATAGGTATAGATTAAGAAGAAAAAAAAAATTCCACCTGTATCTGTGTGTGCCTCTTCTAAAATATTGGCCTTTATGCCTGCATGCAGACCACCAACACCTCGCTCCCGTGCTATCAGCCCGACTCCAGACTCTGTGCCTGAGGAAGAGGCCAAGAAGTCCCCCAGTGGAGCCCCAGAATCCAAACCAAGGACCCATATGTTCGTCCCTGACATTCAGGAGATCCGTGTCAGGTGAAAATGTTGACCTTAGCAGCTTGTAATGAATGTGTTTGGGAATCACGCATTAGCAGATGCACCAATTAATTCAAAGCAATGCAGGAAATAGATGATATATAACATGTAATAACATTTCTAGTCCTTACATAAAGACTAATGACTCTCCTTAAACCTCTTTAGACACGCCTGTAATCATTTATGTAGTGAAGAAACAGCTGATGGGAGTTCTGTTTTGTTCTCACAGCCCAATTGTATCAAAGAAGGGCTATCTGCACTTCCTGGAGCCTCACACTAATGGCTGGGTGAAGAGGTATGTGGTGGTGCGCCGGCCGTACGTCTACATCTACAATTCGGAGAGAGACACGGTGGAGAGAGCCATTCTCAACCTATCATCAGCACAAGTGGAGTATAGTGAAGATCAGCAGGCTATGCTGAAGGTGACTTACATCACACCTCACCTACACTCCCACCTGCACATGTACACACTGACCTGCCGTAACGTTAAAATGACCTCCTTCGTATCTACATTGTATATTTTAGCTCCACTGAGCATACAGGTGCACTTTGTAGTTCTACAATTACAGACTGTAGTCCATCAGTTTCTCTGTATACATTATTACCCTGTTCTTCAATGGTCAGGACCCCCACAGAGCTTTTATCTGGGTGGATCATTCTCAGCCCTGCAGCGGCACTGACGTGGTGGTGGTGTGATAGTGTGTGTAGTAGAGCTGCTGGAGTTTTTGGACACTGTGCCCACTCACTGTCCACTTTGTTAGACACACCTGCCTTGTTGGTCCATCTTGTAGAAGTAAAGTCAGAGACAGCAGCTCATCTGTTGTTGGTCAGTTGGTCTTCATCAGTGCTCAGTGGATGCTGCACACAGGATGCTGTTGGCTGGTTCACACCAGCAGTGATGCTAAAAACAGCACAGCACACACTAACACACCGCCACCACATCAGTGTCAAAATGGTCCACCACCCAAATAATACCTGCTCAGTACAGAGCAGGCTGAAAGGAGGCTGATAAAGTATACAGAGTGAACCTTTATGGTCAGTGAAGCTGGACAATGAGTGTACCTAATGAAGTGGCCACTGAGTGTATATGAGCATTTCTGACCAGCATTATTCTGCCTGCAGACTCCCTACACATTTGCAGTGTGCACAGAGCATCGGGGGATACTGCTCCAAGCCAGTAATGACAAAGAGATGCATGACTGGCTGTACGCTTTTAACCCTCTCCTTGCTGGCTCTATCAGGTACGTTCAATCAATCACATTTCTATCCTGTGTATGAATATTGTACTGCCAAACTAACTCTCTTTAGCCTTTCTCCTCCTCAGGTCCAAACTTTCCAGAAGAAGAGCGGGTCAGATGAGGCTTTGAGAGGATCGCGCACACATACCTGCAGTACTGCAGCCTGTGAAGACCCACAGAACCCACAAAAACAAAAGACTATCCTTGTAAATAGAGCTCCTGAGTCCCCAGTTCCTGTGCTCAGTCCAGTCTCTTACCTTCCACACACCCTCTGACTTACCTGTGTGTACCTGCACTCGCCCTGTCTAGCACTAAGCACCTGTGTACTAAAGGCTCCCACTGTGTGTCTACAGGAGCCTCGACCCTCCGAAACAAACTAAGGCCATTACCTACTGAGGGTTCAGATAGCATCGGAGAATAGCAGCATTTGCTTAGCGTCATCATAAATGCTTATACAGCAGCACTTGGATTAACGCTCCAGAGCAGAAGATGTTCATGAGAAACATGTTTTAACCCGGCAGGCTGTGCCTCGTCTAGAGTTTGGAGGTTAAAAAAAGTGGTAAATAATTCAGATATCGCCGTCACATTGCCTTATTGTGTTCTGCTTTACGTACATGAGTCTACAGGATTACAGCATTGAAACAGGTCAGTATTTACGTCAGAAAACGAATGTTTATTTTCCTGTTCAGCTGATAAAACAGCGTAAGGACAAGTGATGCTCATCAGCAGATCACTAAAGCTAGTGCAGATTGTGGCCAGTGCAGAGTCCCTGATCACTATTCGCTTTAAACGTGAACCAAAAGTGTTCAAACTTATCTGGAATCCTTACCATCATGCTAATGTCCAAAACCACGTCATCCCAGCTCCAAAAGGACCTTATTTATTTCCTAAAACGTTCCAAGAGTCTTTTTAGGCTATCCTGTGATTTTAAAAAACAGTTTTGTTTACGAAAATTCTAACATTCTCTCTAAATTGTGGATAATGGTTAAGAAAACGTTCTCCTAAAGTTCCAGTAACGTTTAAATAACTCAAGCCTTAAGCTAAATTACCTTAAGGTTCCCTTAAGATCGGAAAAATGTAAGTGTCACTAACCTTACGGCCATTCATGTGAAGTTTCGGTGAAAGATCTAACATTCCAGTAACATTTAAACATCTCAAACCTTAAGACAACCTTGATGGAACATTTCTGAAAAGTTCAGTCATTTAAATGTCAGTATCCTTAAATGTTCAAAGGACATTCTTCATTTTAGTAACATTAAAATTGTCCTAATTGCAGTATAAGTAGTAACATTACTCTAAGCTCAATAACCAGAAAGGTTGAGAGAACGTTGTCTTAACATTCCAGTAATGTTTAAGTTACTCTAACCTTACGGGAACCTTGAAGGAATGTTACTGTAAAGTCCCCTTAATATCAGAGTCATTTAAAGGTTACTGACCTGAAAAGGTTGAGAGAACGTTCTCCTGATGTTTCAGTCATGTCTAAATGACTTCAACCTTAAGGGAGCCTTGTAGGAATGTTACTGTAAGGTTTGCTGAAGTTTAGAATAATTTAAATGTCATTATTCTTAAAGTTGTTAATGTAAAGGTTCCGAGAACATTGTCCTAACATTCCAGTAACATTTCGGCTACTATAACATTATAGGAATGTTACCGTAAGGCTCTCTTGTAAAGGTTCTGAGAACGTTGTTCTAACATTCCAGTAATATTTCAGCTACTCTAACATTGTAGTAATGTTACTTTAAGGCTCTCTTGTAAAGGTTCTGCGAACATTTTCCTAATGTTTCAGTAACATTTCGGCTACTCTAACATTGTAGGAATGTTACTGTAAGTCTCTTTTTTAAAGGTTTTGCGAACGTTCTCCTAACATTCCAGTAACATTTTGACTACTCTGACATTGTAGGAATGTTACTTTAAGGCTCTCTTGTAAAGGTTCTGCGAACGTTTTCCTAAGGTTCCAGTAACATTTTGGCTACTCTAATATTGTAGGAATGTTACTGTAAGGCTCTTTTTTAAAGGTTTTGCGAACGTTCTCCTAACGTTCCAGTAACATTTTGGCTACTCTGACATTGTAGGAATGTTACTTTAAGGCTCTCTTGTAAAGGTTCTGCGAATGTTTTCCTAATGTTCCAGTAACATTTCGGCTACTCTAACATTGTAGGAATGTTACTGTAAGGCTCTCTTTTAAAGGTTTTTGCGAACATTCTCCTAATGTTCCAGTAACATTTTGGATACTCTAACATTCTAGGAATGTTACAGTAAGGCTCTCTTGTAAAGGTTCTGAGAATGTTGTTCTAACATTCCAGTAATATTTCGGCTATTCTAACATTGTAGGAATGTTACTGTAAGGCTATCTTTTAAAAGTTTTGCGAACGTTCTCCTAATGTTCCAGTAACATTTCGGCAATTCTAACATTGTAGGAATGTTACTGTAAGGCTCTCTTTTAAATGTTTTGTGAACGTTCTCCTAATGTTCCAGTAACATTTCGGCAATTCTAACTTTGTAGGAATGTTACTGTGAGGCTGTCTTAAGGTTAAGTTAGATAAATGAAAGGATCTGAGAATGTTTTCCTAAAGTTTCAGTATGGTTTATATTGTTCTAATCTTAGGGGAACATTTTGGGAATGTTTCAAATGTTTCAAAAGAAAATCCACAGGAGGAACGTTTTATGAGACAATAATGCCATGGAAATGATAAAAATGTACCACAAGTCTATCCTGGTAGAGTGATGGTTATGTGGACACTACCATGATGTTAGCACCTTGAGATTTTGTCAACAGTGAAAATAACAGATAATGAATTTTTGATGGAACAGAGCTGGACAGGTGAGCCATGCTGGAATTTTCTCTGAATTCCAGTCTAATTTTCTAAAACGCGTCCCTTAATGATCTTCTCTCTGGTTGATTTACTTTATATTCAAATTGTATCCAGTTAGGTATTTATTTAACATGCGTTTATTTATTTTCATTGTGTATTTATTGGCAATTTAAGAAGTTTTAGTGCAATCTCTCTCTGCATATGGCACTTTTTATCATGAGTTTGACTAACCTCTTACTTCTACAGTATGTATTTAATGCTACTCTCCCTGCCCGATCAACAGAAAGGCTTTTGGAGGACTAGGACAGAGGTTGAGGCTGGGACAGCTGCTAATAGATGTAGAGTACTTGAATTTTTTTTTTTTCATTTATTTGTGATCGTTTCAATCAATCAAGGGCCTTTTCTGAGATCGGTTGTCTAAAAGAGAACCCAGAAGACTTAAGATCAATACAAAAAGTCTGTACAATCTCCAGTGTAGGTAAAAGACTTTGAAAGCAGCTTTTATGGTATGAAGGTGTAGTGTTTTGTACTAGCTCCCCAGGTTTGGAAATGGGATATGATTTAGTGCCTCTTCTTCAAGCATATCTACTGTACGCCTGTTGCTTTTCAGTACTTCTCATCTCCATCTTTCATTGGCTGCTTTTACATTCTATTCTCCCCACTTCAGGAGCCTTTCTTCACCTTCGCAAGCACACCCCCACACTTCTCGAGTTGTAAAGTGAGTTTACATGTATGGCGGTTAGATCACGGTCTGATATTTCTACTCCTCATGCACTGTATGTCCAAATGTTTGAGTACACCCCTGCTAATGAACGCATTCGCGTACTTGCACCCATTGCTGACAAATCCACACAGCTTGTCTAGTCCATGTAGAGATGTACTGAAAATAGGACTCTGTGGAGCCTGGCACCATGGCTAATGCCACGTGTGAGCTACAGCTAGACCTGTGTTCTGAATCTCCATCCAGTACCTTTGGGATGAGTTGATCATCCAACACTCGCACTCTAATCAGACCCTCACAGCGATGCTCCAAAAGCGAATAGAAAGCCGGACAGTAGAGGCAAAAAATGAATGAGCGGGTGTCCCAATACTTTTGTCCCAAACTTATGTTCGCACAAAATGCCTCTTGCCTGTTGGACTTTAGCTCGCACTTGGAGATGGACCTAGTGTACAGAGTGTTTGTGATGCACAAAACCTTATCAATCCTAACGAACCAATCAGACGAGCTCATATGTCCCTCAAACTAGATACAGTGGCTTCATTATAAATGACTTACGTTTAAATGAATGTTACATAGGCCTGGGTTTGCAATGTTGCGATTGGTTACGTTCACTCGCATGCTGTTGTTTTTGAGTTAATTTTTTGCTGAGGCTCTTGCAAGGCCGTCCGTGACTTGTCACTGGAGCAGAGGTCAACTTTCACTGTTTACTCTAGCCAGGCCAGATGGACTGTGATGTGGTGTGAGATGATTGGAGGATTCCCTGGGTTCCCTTACATGGAGCATGACTGAGGCCAGCCAACCTACAGAGCATGCTCAGTAAGACTCCAGGATTCTGAGACAGCTGTCTGAAGTGAAATGACTTTATGTTCTTATGTAGATTTCTACTAGGGCTGCACAATAACACACGTATGCTGTGATGAGAGTATTACATTACAGGACCGGACCCCTGAAATTTGAATGTCCACCCCAAACATGTCGATGGTCCATATGATTGAAAAAATTATCTAGTACAAGAACCATCTGTAGGTAATCTGCACAGAAGACAGCAGGACAAATCTGATGTTAGCTTCTCATTTGATTTTCCCATTCCACCTTAAATGCTGCAGCACTAGCATTCAGGTGCCACTATTTAAGGTGGAATGGGAAATTCAAATAAGCTAACTTCAGCTTTGTTATTATATGAGCTGTTTTCATACATTACCCCATGTGTAGTCTTAACATTCTGAGTAATCTCCTTTACTGAGTGACTGTGTTTCAGTAGAAGCCTGAAAATAAAGCAGCTTCATTAAATTTTAAACCTCAAATCTATTTTGCATGAAGAAACAATTTGTCGTTCATTATAAAGTAAGAGTTTTCCCTTAAAAGTGCAGAAGGAATGAGTTTAATCAGTGGGTCACTTGTTTTAATTACAACACACCTGCTATGGTTGTTTACTAATTTGCTGTTATTATTATTATTATTATTATTAAATACCATATTGTAAAACAATTAGAGGGAAGAAAATACATAATAGTAAACTAGTTTCCGTTGTGACTTTTCCATCCTCTCTGCTCTAATATAAACTAGTCAAAAGTTTGGACACACCTTTTGGACATTCCGCTGTTTTTCATTATTTAAAAATGTTCTGAATAATAAAGTCATCTAAGCTAAGTACATATGTAATTATTATCGTATTATCAAAAAATTATCGTGAAAAAAAAATCGATATCGTTTTATCGCCCAGCACTAGTACCAGTCAAAAGTTTGGACATTCCCCTGGACATTTAGTCGTTTATTAAAAATGTTCTACATCGTAGATTAATACTAAAGTCATCTAAACTATGAGTAAACACATCTGTAATTATTTAGTAAACAAACAAGTAAACAAACCAGAACATGTTTATATTTGACATTCTTCACAGTAGGCACCTCTTGCTTAGATGCAGCTTTCTTGGCATTTTCTCAGTCAGCTTTATGAGGTAGTCACCTGGAACGGCTTTCAGTTAACAGCTGTGTCTCATCAAGAGTTCATGACTTGCATTTCTTGCCTCTTAATGTGTTTGAGACATCAGTTGTGTGTCTACTTTGAAGAATCTAAAACATATTTTGGTTTGTTTAACATTTAACAATTTGACGTAAAAAATGTCAACCTGGCAACCCCATGTCTGAGAAATCTGCCCTTATCACAGTAACTATTGTGCAGCCCTAATTTCTATTAAATTTTAGTAAATATCTTTTGTTTACATGCTACACTGACTACACTGATCAGCCTATGATATCCACACAGCTCAGTATGGTTATACACTGTTTGCAGTGACTATTATCTAACCAGATGCAGACCTCTAACAGTCAGGTGATGAAAGATGTTCAAACTATACATATCTGCACATGTGCTTGCAGACCTGATTGCCAGTCAGCTCAAATCACCGCATATCTGATACCGTATCAAAGAAAAATGATGTTATATGTGTGTGTATGTATCTGAGAGTTGTCTTTTTGTCCGTGCACCTCTTTGAGAATGTTGTTGGATGAGATTTCGCATATTTGAGCCCTTTTTGCTAACAAAGACCAGGCACTCGTTCCATCCTCGGCCTGTGATGCTCTATCACAGAGCTTATGTACAGGAGCATCCACAAGGAAAAGAACAAAGACTCATCATGAATCACATTTATTTGTGTGCTTCCACTCTCATCGTATGCACAAACTCCATTCACCCGCATTTCTTTTGCATCTCCTCTTCTGAGTTTTACTTTGCATTGTATATAAACGAGATTGCTGTGAATGGTGTAATATGCAGCTGTTACCATCTTAAATGGGCAGTAGTTTAATGTCTCTTTTGAGTGTTGGAGTTATGAGTCAAAATGTTTGTGTAGCCTACACCTTAACACAATGTCTGATATAAAATAAATGTGGAACTTATGCAACACTATTAAAGGCTGCGGTGTGTTTGTTTACATTATATTACACGTCCAAGGTGATGCAACTTCAATGGCAGTGAATAAGAAATGTATATGAGCCCTCATCAGCTCCAGGGTTGTTATTCTTCTAGCCCAGCATTAGCCCTTATGATCTGTACAGCACATATTTGTTGGTAAATAAAAAATAAGGCTGTGTTGACAGCTATCTAGACAAATATACAATACGTATTTTATTTATTATATATTTATTATGTATTGTAGATTTTTTAAAGTAGGCACCTCTTGCTTAGATGCCAGCTTTCTTGGCATTTTTTCAGTCAGCTTTATGCGGTAGTCAGGCTGGGTCTTATTAAGTGTTAATGACTTGCATTTATTGCCCCCTTAACGTGTTTGAGAGCATCAGTTAATATAAGACCAATTCAAAACATGATGTTTAACACATAAATGTTCTACTGAACAGTCTGTACAGTATATACACTCAGGACTTGGTCGAGGCTCCTTTTACATGAATTACTGCATCAGTGCTGCGTGGCATGGAGGTGATCAGCCTGTGGCACTGTTGAAGTGGCATGGAGGTGATCAGTCTGTGGCACTGTTGAGGTGGCATGGAGGTGATCAGCCTGTGGCACTGTTGAAGTGGCATGGAGGTGATCAGTCTGTGGCACTGTTGAGGTGGCATGGAGGTGATCAGCCTGTGGCACTGTTGAAGTGGCATGGAGGTGATCAGTCTGTGGCACTGTTGAGGTGGCATGGAGGTGATCAGCCTGTGGCACTGTTGAGGTGGCATGGAGGTGATCGGCCTGTGGCACTGTTGAGGTGGCATGGAGGTGATCAGCCTGTGGCACTGTTGAGGTGGCATGGAGGTGATCGGCCTG
>BRDA01001823.1:101198-115548 GCA_036984385.1 Crenuchus spilurus
TCAGTTTAAACTTTTGATCTGTGATTTGTGTTCTATTCTGAATAAAATATAAGATGTTGGCACCTCCACATCATTGCATTCAGTTTTTATTCACATTGTTTACTGTCCCAACTTTTTTGGAATCTGGTTTGTACAAAAAAGATGGCACAGCTGCATTCTGGAGAACACTGATGACTTGTGTAGCCAATGAAAACTCATTTTCCAAAAACCCAACAACACTGCATGTTCTCTACCCAAATGTGCTCTGGAGATTCAACACAGGAGCAAGTAAGTAGCTTCTGAGTGCCACGCAGTCCACATCCACCAGCACAAGCATCATCCCTCACCATCTGACACACTCCAGAATTGGCCCAGATGTAGGAGTCATGAGTATTCCCAGGACACTTGGCCACAGTCCCTGTAAAGAGGCCTTGGTGGTTGCATATGACTTGCACATTCAATACCTTTACAGCAGTTAGGACTGAAGAGGCTGGAATTGTGTATGGGGAATGACTGTAACATCTACTGCATCAACCCAGAATTTTTCCAAATGCATGACAACATATTTTGGCTTCATGCTATGCACCCCTAGTATAGTTATATATGTTAGTAACACAGCAGAGGTATAGTGACAACATGTAAACATTTAGATGCTTTGCCAAGACCAATGAAATCACCAAGAGTCTGCAGAAAGCCACCAGTGGCACGAAATCAAAGAGATGTTAGTAGCAGAACAGTAGGGCTAAGGGCAAAATTTCTTGTCAACTCCTCCTACACTAGGCCAAAGAGAGCCTTGAGCTCCCTCCCAAGCAGCTGGTATCTGTCACACAGCACATCATCAGGAAGATTTAAATGGTGAGCTGCATTAGGACAAACTCCCTGAGCTTATGGATTACGCTGTTGTCTTAAATGCGGTGTCTGATTGTCAGCCTTACTCTTGGTTACTTATGTGTGTAAATGATTAGTCAGTCAATGTGATTGGTGAAGTGATAAGCTTAGCATGCTAAGTTGTAGCCATTTCCATGCATAGAATACATTTACTCATTGACTAATACTAATACTACTACTGGGAAAAACCTTTTATTTAATTTATTTCATTTAAATGTGTACATCAACAAATAATCTCCTGCACTTCAGTCAATGTGAATTATTCATTTCACGTAAATTAAATTATTTAAACCTTAGAATAAAATGAAGCACTTCATACATGTATGCTCAGAATTGAAGGACCTTCATAGAGGGAGGCTGTAATACTACTCATTACCCTGTGATACACACAACTGAAGCCTTTGTAATATCAGGAACAATCTCACAGATGTCAAATGACAGGGTTAACACCATGTATGAATATGTGAACACACAAGTCAGCTGTAGTAGAGTGTAAAACCATCGTCATGGATAAAGGATGTGATGTGACTGATGTTCAAAAGGGCTGAAAATAGGTTACATATGAAGCATGGTGGAGGTAGTATCTAAGAAGCTGCTAATTTTGTGGGATGTTCTAGAGCTGCTGTAGTGAAGATGTACTGAGAATGGACTTCTCGTAGATTGATCAACGACTCAGCTTCAAAACAGTTTCGGTGTTTATATGAGTTTGAGTATTTTTTTGTTTTGTTTTATTCTATAAGCTACTTATGACATTTCTACCAAAATCGAAATATTATATATATATATATATATATTCTCATTTAAGACCATTTATTTAGAGAAAAACAAAACTGGTAAGAATAAGAAAACAACACAGTGCTTTTAGATCTTGAATAATGCAAAGAAAAGAAGTTCATATTCATTTAAAACACGACACTAATGTTTTAACTTAGGAAATGATTAGAAATCAATATCTGGTGGAATAAGAGTGGTCTTTCACATTACTGTTGGGTGACTTTATGCCACACTTGGAACTAAAGTTCAAGCAGTTTGGCTTTGTTTGATGGCCTGTAGACTACATTCCAGAGGTTTTCATTGGCCAATGGGTTGGACATTTGGTCTCATTTGTTCCAGAGCTGTAGAAACACTTTCTTAATGAATACTCAAGTACATAAATAACAGCACCACAGAATGTAAAATAAAAATGAGTAATCAAGTGACTGTAATTACTGTATCTCTTCAGACAAAGAGAAGAACAGTTCAGAGTGTGGTCTTTTCTGTGTTTGTTTAGGGTGGACTATAAACAGCAGGAGAGGAAAAATACTGTTTCCTTTGGACTTTGGTGTTGGAGACTTTTGAACAGCCAAGAAAATAAATTAATGGATTATCCCACATAACCAAACTGAAGAACTCTCATTTTTGACACATTATGAGAAGAACCAGATCACTTCAGAAGACAGATATGCTGGAAAAGTTGAAGGTAGGAGGACCAGCAACAAGATACAATCATCCGAGTCTAAAGTCCCAAACAGAAGACAGGATGTTCTGGAGAAGCACTATCCATAGGATCAAGGAGTCTGCTGAACTTGACTGCACTTCAAAATAAAAACTGAGTGATTAGAGCACCTCTGCTGACAGCTATCTCAAACATGTTGAGCTGAACATGAGCAAACATGAACAAGCTGTGAGAAGGACTGACCGTGTTGTAAAACTCTGCTATGTTGGGGTAGATCAGGTAATTGCCTTCACACCAGTCCACCTCCGAGCTGCCGGCTTGTAGCAGTTTCCAGAACCTCGGACTGCTCATTGCTCATAGACAGTAACTTCAGCTGCTGGCTCCTATCTGCTCCCACTTGTCCACTGACAGCTCTGCATTGTCCTCTCTCCACATAACAGAGAGAGTAACAGCGTAGCTTCTTTTCTTGTTTATGTTTACTCCAGAACATGCGCGGCACTCACGCGCGCTCACGCTCCTCACAATCCAACAGTTGCGCAAGCCACAACAAACGGCAACGAGCTCACGTGACCGGGAGCTCTAACGAATGCAATGCGGCGACAATGACTGATTGACTGACTACAGTACTCTCCACAAACATCTCAAACCAATCACAGCCTGGTAACCGCCCACTTCTGTCCTGATTGACGCCCCTCTTACTGACACGATTTTTCAAATACATGAAACGCTCACTAAACAAATGGACAAAAAGTTGTAAATAAAGCTCAACATACAAAAATGAACAAATACATAAATGAATAAAAGTTGCAATAAATCTCAAAACCACACACTATAGATAGATAGATAGATAGATAGATAGATAGATAGATAGATAGATAGATAGATAGATAGATAGACAGACACGCACGCACGCACACACACACACACACACACACACACACACACACATATGTGTATATATTAATATATAATATATTAAATAAACAAATAAATAAATAAGCTTAGCCCTTGAGCGAGTTTAAAACTTACTTATATAATGAAAAGATGTACTTATTTATTTTTTATTTAGATTTACATCAAACAAATGCTTTATGTTGTCGTAATAAATAAATAAAACTTGTACAAATAAGCTTAGCCAATTATCCATTTTATATCTTATTTAAATAATGAAAAGGCTGCTAAAGATTTACTTATTTATTTATTTTTTATTTAGATTTAAATCAAACAAATGCTTTATTTTGTCGTGGTCTTAATTTATAAATCAATGTATTGTTGTGTTTTATTTTAGTATGCATATTTTATGACATGTGTAATAGTCAAAAGAGTTTTGAACAAAGTAAACTAAAGAAATCCTGTTTGACGAGGTCGCATGAATCCTCGCGATACTTGAAGAGTCTTCGTGAGAGTATGAGGCGGATATCCGGCCTCTTTTCCGTGGTGGACTCTGGCAGAGACGGTCCCCCAAAATGAAGGTGAGGGCTGAGAAAAAGCTTTTTTAATGTGTTTTACTGAGTATGAATCTGCAAATATTCACACCCTCACAGAGGAGACATATTATATATGTTGGTTTATCTTTATAAAGTATTAAACTTCTTATGTGAGGTGAGGATGAACGTTGATTCAGACAATTTCAAAGCGGCTAGTCGGATAAACATGGCGGAGGCTGCTGTAGGAACGTGCGAATTATTAGCTGTTAAATGGAAGTCAAACAAGAAAGCGGAGTGCCGACTGTTATTAAGGTTTGCTAAATACAAAACCTGAAGCCTTTAAATCAAATTTTGAAAATACTTTAATACTCTAGCTAACTGTTCTGTTCGTTGTAATGAATTAGCTTAGCATTCAGATGAAACTTGAGCTTGAGAGTTCATGATTTCTGAAGCTTATTAAAAGGCTGTTTTGAACCGTGGCATGGGTTTTCTGAAGCTGAAGAAGTGGTCCTTTGGCTGGAGCACTTGCTGTGTTTTTCTAGCTGGCATGGCTGATTCTTGCATCTTAAATGTCACGCTTGTCTTCAAAGTAAGGCGGTTGTTTAACATTTTTTTCCATTAACCTACACTCTTTTTCATTTCAAACAGCTCAATATCTCGTTCCCTGCCACTGGCTGTCAAAAGCTTATTGAGGTTGATGATGAGCGCAAACTCAGGACTTTCTACGAGAAGCGTATGGCCACAGAGGTGCCTGCAGACCCTCTGGGAGATGAGTGGAAGGTGAGTATATGAATATACAAACAGTATGTCCTAAAGTTGTTTATTAATTTCCATTTGTCAGTGGTGATAAGGGATTGGAGAAGTTTAACAGAGGGGTGTCTGTAATGAGTCTTGCGCGTCTGAGTGATGAAACTCCAGACTGCAGGAGTGAGTGATGATCACAGTTCATTTATACCTGTTGCTGCATATGTAATCACTTCTTGTATATCATGTTTTGGTGTGGGCTACACAAACGTACAAACATTGAGTCTGTATTTTTCTCAGAGGAAAGGGAGGGAAGTATAAGAAATGATGGATATGTACATAAATAAAATCGGTAAGAAGCTTCTGTAATAAGTACATTTACATTTAGTCCAATTCAATTAAGGCTTTTGGTGTGGTAAAGCCCCTTTGCATCTGGAAAGACTTTGCCAAAGGTGTTGGATCACTTGTTTCAGCCATAGATTATTAGCGATATTACAGGATTTAGTTATTGGTTCACTCCAACTCAGCCGGAAGTATGAGGGATGGAGATTTGTCACTCCTGAGAAAGCAGTTGCACAGCTCAATGCAGGGTATCTCTAGTTCTCCAGTTTGTTTATTGGTCCTGATTACTAACCTTGTGCTGCCGCCTCTGGACAGTTTGCAATGCCTTTGTGACTGCTCTGTGTGTAGTTTCAGCCATGAGTGCACCTTGCAAAAGTTGTCTGCATACTTTTGGACATTATTTCAAACTAGTGAAGATGCTCTGCTGAGTTAACTTGCGGTGTTCCTTGATTTTAATATCTAGGGCTATGTTGTGCGTATCAGTGGAGGCAATGACAAGCAGGGCTTTCCTATGAAGCAGGGTGTCTTGACCCATGGCCGTGTACGTCTGCTTCTCAGCAAGGGTCACTCCTGCTACAGGCCCCGACGTACTGGCGAGCGCAAGCGCAAGTCTGTTCGTGGGTGCATTGTCGATGCCAACCTCAGTGTGCTCAACTTGGTCATCGTCAGGAAAGGTAAGTGGGGAAAAGATTAGATCTTAGAATTGAGACTGCACATTAACAGTGTATGAATGTTATGTTTAAATGGGTGTAGGGACACAACTTTAGGATATGGTTGGCTGCTTTGAATAGGAAATGACCAGTAATCGGAGGATGTACAGAACAGTTTTGCATGCATGTACAATTGGAAAGGTGTCCCTTTGGACTATTCAGATTGGATTAGTTAATCAGGGGGATATGTAAAATGTTAAAAACAGACTCCTCATTAACATTATAATAATTGCAGTACAAATTATTTTTTGGTAGTTCGTAGGGGTTTATAAACACACATGCCTGCATCACATAGGATTGTTTCATTTGTACCTGTAATTAATTATAATCACTCATTTAATAAATCGATATTTTGTGTAATAAGCTGGTTTCTTGTCTTGTCTAAAGGGTTTTATTTTCTATTGGCTCCACATAGTTCTCTCCCCAATAGTGCTTAGAGAGGAAGATCATCCATGCAGACCAAGTAGATTATTCAGGGAGTCTTCAAAAACGATTATTTTCTTGGCTTGTAATTTATTATGGGTTTTGGTGGTTCAGTGCTTTAAAAGATTAAATACGGCTAATAGCAGCAGCAATAAATTATTTCCAAGATGAGGCAGCATCTACCTGGAAAAGTTTCTTGCAGATGGGGCTAAAATTACTAGATGACCTTAGTTTTAGCTTTTTAAAATATGTAGTTCAGCTGGTAAATTTCTCAGTGGACCGAGGGGAAAAACAAATTTGCTTCATCTGGGTGTAAATAAAGTCACAAAGGATCCAATCTGAATAGGGCTTTATGTGGTTTATTTAGTGAAGTCACTCGGTTATATATGCATATGTTTTTAAAGTGATGAGATTGCAATGAAAACTTTTTTTACATTACATTATCAGACACTTTTATTCAAAGCAACTTAAAATTGGGGGTTACAGTTGCCTTGCTCAAGGGCACTTCAGTTGTGACCTGCCATGGCTGCCCTTTTTAAAAACTATTTTGTTCTGTAGTGGTTGGCTTCAAGCACACCAGTAAACCCTTTTTTATCTTAACTGTACAGTAATGTGGCAGTACAACATACCTTAAAACTTTCTCTTTGAATTGTGCATGGTGGAATATAAAGTGTTGTACCATAATACTTCACGCACACCAGTAGACCCTTTCTGGCTGTACAGTAGTCTCAAAGGGGGGACAGTGTTGTGCTATAGCAACAGTGGAGCCTCTAACCGGATAATAACCTTTCCTTTTACTTTGTGGAAGGTTATACTGTATGCTTCCCCAATCCCTTCATGAGCTGCATATAAAATAACTTGAAATCTAAAGTCTGGGGTGTTTGAAAATTTAGCAAAATTGTATAAATATTCTGATATTTTGTAAGGTTAACTTTGCACTCGTTGTTCTCTTGCATTTGCAATGTCTGTGGTTTTGATACTCAAGTACCGATTCTTTCACCAGGTGAGAAGGACATCCCTGGACTGACTGACAGCACTGTCCCTCGCCGTCTGGGCCCCAAGAGAGCCAGCAAAATCCGCAAGCTCTTTAACCTGTCCAAGGAGGATGATGTCAGGCAGTATGTAGTCAGGAGACCCCTCATTAAAGAAGGTGAGTGAGCTTACAGAGCAGTATTCATCTGTATGTTGAGGACAGTTTGACGTAGTTTTGATGGTTAAGTGGCATGATGTGTGAGCTGGAACATTATTTTGTACAGGGGATTTAAATGAAGGAAAATGGATAAAGTCTGTGTTGTAATTTAGCTTTTGCTTATTAGTAATCGATACATTTTTTGGTTATTGATTCATTAGTTAACAGAAGGAAAATTATTTAACTTGCATAGCCTTTCAGGGATTTCATAATAGTTTTTCTGTAAAACATTACTTAAAAACCTTCAATGATTTCAATGATAAAATATGACCCTAAAATATACTCACCTGTTGCCACAGAAGAAATTTAAAGCATTGTCATTTTCAGTATCTGATTTGTCAAGAAGGTAAGTTTTAGTCAGTGATGTGCTTTGTTTTTGTTTGTTTTTTTTTTTGTTTTTTTTTTAATACTAATAGCCATAGCTCAAAACCTCATTCAGGAATTTCTGTATCCGTCACAATAATGTAGCAATACAGCATACCTTAAAACTTTCTCTTTGAATTGTGCATGGTGTAATGGAATATTATACCGTAATGTCTCACGCACACCAGTAGACCCTTTCTGGCTGTACAATAGTCTCAAAGGGGGGACAGCGTTGTGCTATAGCAATAGTGGAGCTGCTAACCGGATAACAACCTGACCGTGCAAACCATGGCTGGTTGTACTGCATTGCTCTGTCAAATTTTCCAACTTTATCATATTGTGACAAACATCCTTGTTCATCAACTCTATGTACTGTAGTTATTGAAAAATTCTATGTAGTTGAGAAAATGTGCTTCCTTGAGATCTTCTTTGGCTAGCATCAGTTTGAGTATGCTACGTCTACTTAATGTAATGATTTCTGTTCTCCTGGTTAGGTAAGAAGCCCAGGACCAAGGCCCCCAAAATTCAGCGTCTGGTGACTCCCCGTGTGCTGCAGCACAAGCGCCGACGCATTGCTCTCAAGAGGCAGCGCACCCAGAAGAACAAGGAGGAGGCCGCAGAGTATGCCAAACTGCTGGCCAAGAGACTGAAGGTAAGTTCGCACCATGTCTTTAGCTTTCTGACAGGCTGATCAAGACATTGGGTTATTTTTCCTATTCATATTCACATAATAGCAGCTCATCGGCTAAATATCAGGTTTCTATGACATTGGAGGGAAAACAATCTCAATACTGTTCTAAGCTTTGGTTCTAGACAAAGTTGAGCACATCTAACGAGGAATTTTTCCACTGTGCAAAAATGCCAAATGCCTTTGCCCCTGCCTAGTTTTACTTACTGTACATTAATAGTTGTGCTGAGTTTGATTCATTGTTTGGGTACCACAACTCTCCTGAATTTGTAAAAGTGGTGCTAGAAATAATGCAAACCTGTAATTGGTCAGATGCAGTTACCACAATCAGAAACCTGGTAGATTCAAATGTAGAGTAAAAAAAGGTAACTTGAAGTTGGAACGGGTATTCAAGCAGACACCACACAACCTTGAGACATCCTGCACTAAAAATGAAACTGGTTCTGGTGTTCATTTGACTGACAGCTTTTTGATTAGAGTGAATGTGACTTGTTCTTGTGGTGTTTAGGAGGCCAAAGAGAAACGGCAGGAGAAGATTGCCAAAAGACGACGCCTTTCTTCCCTGAGAGCCTCCGCATCCAAATCAGAGTCCAGTCAGAAGTGAAACTCACTCCTTGTACATCACAAATAAAACATCACACATGTACTGAATACCAAAGTGTCTTGCTTTTTCTCCTTTGAGGTAGTGTCATTTTTGGTTTGAGTGATATGTAAAAAATACCTTTTAATAAAAAAAAAAACGGCTGCAGTAGGATTCAACTGAAAGGCCAACAATATTTGCTGAGTTCTTGTCGTTTGAGAAGTTTTTTTTTTTTTTTTTTTTTATGGACGTAGTAAATCATTTGAGGATTTATTTATTTTTATTCCATCTTTTGACTCTGTCTGATACTTCTCACTGTGCTGCAATTCACTTGTTGCAATGCTAGACATGATAGCTTTATGGGGATGGTTTTTTTTTTGTTGCCAATAGTGAAGATCCAAAAAATATAGGTCATTTTGTTTATTCAAAAAGGTATGCTGACAGTTTATTTTATGAGAGAAGTAACAGTCCAAGCCTTGTTTTATTTTTGTTGCTATTTCAATAGTGAATTACTCAAGACCTGAAATTAAATGCTATTAAATATTCTAAATTTGATGTCCGTTTGGCAAGAGCCATACTGATCAACAGTTTTAAAAGGCTTACATCTATTTAATATAAAATGTTTACTTTTTTGAGAACAATGAACTTTGTCATGAAATTCTGAATTGTTTTTTTTTTTTTTTTAAGTCACTGAACATGGGGTGATGTTACAGAGGCATGTTCATAATCAGGGTCATGTTAATATACACGGCTCAAAAAATAAAGGGAACGCTAAACATAAAATGCTCCAGTTGAAAATCTTTATTACATAGTGGAACATGTTAACAAAACATAAAAATGATCAATGTAAATCAGTTATTACCCATTGGAGGTCTGGATTTGGAATCATACTCAAAATCTCATACCACCCTCATGGAGTCTGTTTCTGACAGTTTGAGCAGAAACATGGATATTGGTGACCTGCTGGAGGTCATTTTGCAGGGCTCTGGCACTGCGCCTCCTGTTCTTCCTTGCACAAAGGAGGAGGTAGCGGTCCTGCTGCTGGGTTGTTGCCCTCCTATGGCCCCCTCCATGTCTCCTGGGGTACTGGCCTGTCTCCTGGCATCTGCTCTATGTTCTGGACACTGTTGACAGACACAGCAAACCTTGCCACAGCTCGCATTAATATGCAATCCTGGATGAGCTACACTACCTGAGCGACGTCTGTGGGTTGTAGACATCGCCTCATGCTGCCTCTATGGTGAGAGAACTGACAAAATGCAAAAGTGACCAAAACATGATCACTTTTGATCATGATATTATAAATGATATTAACAATGGGAAGTTTTTTGCAAAGTTACATTTTGCGTGAAACATTTACGTCCAGCCATCTGGACATTTGGAGTTAGACTACTGAATGCTGCGTTTAGCATGCTATGTATCGCGAATGCACACATCTTAAAACCATTGGTATTCCTCTATATTTTTTACATTTTTCAATGCTATGCTCACCTTCTCATGTCTGTTTAGGGCTGACAGTACAAGAGGTGCTTGAATTATTAGATAATAGTGACTGTTGTGTAGAGAGTAGTGAGGATGAATATGGACAGAATGGAGAAAGTAATATGGATTCTGAGGACAGGCCAGAGGAAAAGGAAGAGGTAAATTAAGTAAAATTCAGTTTAATGTTCAAATAAAGAGCATTATAATATTAGATATATTTATGTATAATATTATACTTATTTTATTTATTGGATATTATTTTGCATAGATATCAGCTCCAGGTTAATCTCAGTTCAATTAAGATTTACATTTAGCCCAAGACTGCACTTAATCAATAAATACTATTATACACTGTATAATTGCAATTGTAAATATTGCTTTTTAATTAGTGTTTCTTATGAAATATTTTACAGGAAGCCAAACAGTCTGGACAATCATCAATGCACTTTTTCCATTGTTTTACAAAAGTAGAAATGTACTGCAAAATGTTTATATATTTGTTCATATCAGTATGTAATTTTATTGTAAAAGATGTATTACATATTTCCACTAACAGTTAACTCAGAAAATACATTTAATTTGTATATTGTGTTGGTACTAACAAATGAGTTCATTTTTCAAAATCTTTCTTTAATTCCAAACGTCCAGTATACTGGACACTGAATATCTTAGTCTCCATGCACTTTTTTTTTTTTGTATTATGCCATTTAAATGGCTGCAATGAACATATTTCATTACAAAATATAATTTCTTTTTAAAGTGTCCTGTCTCTGGATTGAGGAGGATAATATTGAGTAAAACAGTAAGTAAAGAGCGAAGATGTCTACATAAAATATTAATTTGTGTAAAATTTTTGTCAGTAAATCTGCTTATTGAGTTTTATAGTCACTGGTTAGCTATCAGTCTGTTTACCTGAGGTAACTTTTAACACTAAAACTAACTGAAATGTTTTTAGAAACTCAGTCATCAAAAACGTGAGAAGACACCCAGATACACTTTTAAAAACGTTATAAAAATGTTTCTTCAATGGTTCTTTAGTAAAGAAAATGTAAACCCAAAGGTTTTTTGCATGATGACAAGGTTCTTTGGATTGATGAGGAAAGTGCTGTAGGTGGTTTTATATAGACGCCATTTTGAAAATGGTTCTTCTGTTATTAACAAACTTGACATCAACTACAGCAGAACCCCTTTGGGTGCTATATAGAACCCTTTATTTAACAAATGGTTCTCCATAGAACCACCTACAACATTTTCCTCATCAATCTCAAGAAGATTGTTTATTCATGAAAAGGGTTCTTTGACTGTTAATGGTTATATATAGAACCATTTTATTTACTAAAGAACCCTTGAAGAACCACCTTTTTTAAATTGTATATAAAGGGTTCTCTGACTGTTCATGGTTCTATATTTAACAATTTTCTTTACTTAAAAAAATCAAAGAACCCTGTATTTAAGGGTGTATATAGTATATATCTAGCTACAGTATAATTTTCAAGCATTTCAAAATACCTACTAAAGTGTTAGGTAGTTATTTTACAGTTTACAGAAAATAAATGTCAAAGATCACATAGCTGGTGTTCATAAACAGGTTTATGTTCTTTTATTCCTCAGCCTGAACATAGAAGTTAAGCACTGACATCTCTAAAGAAAGTGAGATTACTGCATTTCAAGTAGAAAGTAATAACAGACTGATCTCTCATTCATCATTTTTGTATATCTATTAAAATAATATGTTATTAGCAGAGATATATAGTAACGAAGTAGAACTACTTCACTATTGTACTTCAGTACTAAAATGCTGTATCTGTACTTTACTGGAGTATTATTTTCTTCTCCTACTTCCACTTTTACTTCACTACATATTTTCCATTAGTTTAATACTTTTACTCCGATACATTTTTTAATTTGCTGTATAGTTACTCGTTACAATTATAGGTATGGTAGATGGCGCTGTCACCGGGTCAAGTGATCAGGATGTCTCATGAGAAAACTGCGCATTCTCCGGTCGCGTCCGCCTTTTACTCTGGGCCTGCCTTCACTTTAGCTTCATAAGCCAAGGTGGAAGAGCCAGCACCACCTCCTTCACCACTTTCAGCACCTTCCACACCGAGTGATCGTGGCGGTGAGGGTGAGGCAGGAGACGGTGAGAAGGAGTTGTCTGTCAGGTTAAACACACCCCTTCCAGCATCAGCAGCCTGCGAGAGGCTTTTTAGCATTGCAGGATTAGTCTTTAGCCCTAGAAGAGCAAGACTGAATGCATTCAGTTTTGAAAACCAACTACTTTTGAGGATAAACAAAAGATTTCTGGATTCCTTAATATGACTGCTTTGTGCACCAGTTCAAGAAGAGAATAAGCTGTTGAGGGGATGAAAGCACAAGCAGCTTTAAAGGGGGAAGGGACATAGTTCATCATTAGTTTTTTTGTTTAAAAAGTGTTAAGCCCAGTTTTTTAAGTTGCTTCTTGTTTTTACATACAGAACACTTGTATTTGTGGTCTTTGACAGCTTTGATTGAAGTTATATATAAACAATTTGATAATCAAACTTTGACTGCTTTCTTTAATTAATACAAAACACAATACTTGTACTTTTTACTTTCAGTACTTGGGTAATAATTTTTAGATTAAACTACCTGCAATACTTAAGTAAAAAAAAATGCTGAATACTTCTGTACTTCCACTTAAGTATAGTTTTTAAAGAACACTTCAGCTTCTACTCAAGTCCATTTTTTGATAGAGTACTTGTACTTTTACTCAAGTATGGGTCTCTAATACTTTATACATGTGTGGTTATTAGAGAGAGAGAAGCTGAAGGAGACTGACAGAGCATGATGCGTTGGGGGTTGAGCAGAAGGAAGGAGCAAAGGAATCCACAGGTATTTATTTGACTAGATATCAACAAACAAACAGAACTTAAGCATTTACATTCAATGACCGACACAATAGGAAGGGTTTTATACATGACTTGATTAGGCAGAATAAAGAGGCAGGTGGAAACAATCAGGGGCATGGACATGAAAACCATGACAAAGACCAAACATTGATTTTGATAGGCATGGCAGAAAATGTTGTTAAAATTCACTAATCTCAGCTTAATCCTCAGACACTTATTTTTTGCAATATCTTTTGTCTGTAAACACTGAGATGTTCAGACAAATGCTTTGACATCTTGTTTGATATTCATTAGCTTTGTGTTGGAGCTACAAAACTAATGTAGCTATAAAATCTCTTACACTGTATTAATTATCACTGAGCAAATGGCATGCCTAGATTGTCATAAACAGAGACTTTGCTGCCATCGTCTGGACTGTATGGCACTGATCTGATACCTGTCTTCATATGTGGTTATATCAGTGTCTCTCAAAGTGAAGCTTCATTGCAGCTCTGCTGGGTCACTGCACAATTGCATTTTTACTGTACAGTCACTGAGGTCAAGACAGCTTTGGGGCATCAGTTGGTCCTTCATCATGCTGGCTTCTGTCTGTTTTTTCATCTGCACCACAGGTAAGTGGTAGCTTTAAAATATTTATATTACTTATCCTGTTTATACTGTTTATTAGACAAAACAGTGATAGAATGAGTTTTCAAAGTCAGTTGGTAAAGAACAGAAAAGGACATGTATTGTTCATCCAATACAAAATTGTTATACAAATATGTGACCCCGCCAGGGAAAACCTGGCCAAAGGCACTGGGCAACTTATTGAAATAATGTGTCAATTTCATGTCACTCACATTAGCCACTCAGTATTATTGCTGTAAATGAAAGATAACAGTCTCAGATATCTATCGGAGTACATATTTTGATCAAAAACAAAACTTAAATTCACCAAAAAGTTGTTTTGAAAAAACTTAATTTTGAAAAAAAGAATGACTTTGATCTGGTTTTCCCTGGCGGGGTCACATATGTTTAATTCTCATTTAACATTAAACGTTCATCTGTCTAAATATAAGTTCTTTTGCTATTATTATTTTGTGATCCTGTAAAAGCATAAGTAATAAACTGTGTGTAATTAGCACAAATCTGCATTGGGCATTTCCTATGTATTCTCTGTGGCACATACACAGACATATATAAATCAGAATGTGCATTGTGTTTAACATG
>BRDA01001824.1:0-24715 GCA_036984385.1 Crenuchus spilurus
GACAGGAAAAGTAATTAATTATTTTATCCCGTTACTGACAAAATGACGTCGTTACGTAACGCCGTTATTTTTAACGCCGTTATTCGCAACATTGTTTATGACACAATAATATACTGTGAAATATAAAAAACTTGTGTAGCTGAATGCTGCGTCAGCCATCTTGGAGCAGAAAAGTAGTGACCTGGAATCAGTTTTAGCGAAGTTTGTTTGTAGTTCTGAGATTTTTATAGCTCACAGTAAGTCATACCATGTCCTAAACCACATCCACTAGTCTGGAACACCTTCATTAACATCTGCATAAGGTTTGAGAGGCTTCAGAGAAGCTTTGTTGATGTATTTTTCACAGAAACCAAAACACTTTTAAAGTGATAATTGAGTTCTATTGATTATTAGTGATGCTACAGCTCCAGTTCAGAGCTAAAGAACACCAAACATGTCTTGGCTGGCTGACTATATTTGAGGTGTCTAGTTGGATTAAAATAAGAGGTGTTTAGAAGTTCTTACTTGGAACAGACAGCAGCCATGTGGAGGATGACAGCCAGACCCTCCATGAGGTTCACGCTCTGCTGGACCGGAGGCTCTCTCAGCTTCTTCAGCATCTCCTCCAGACGAGCGTGTACAGCAGCCCAATCTTCACTCCTGCTCTTCATTTCCAACGGCCTGCAGGAGACAAGAGGACAACTGTTTTTACAGAGCCCACATTCTACATTTTTACCCAGCTGAGAAGATTTGTGTACAAAAAAAAGTTTCATGTTTACCTGACCTTTATTTCTTAAACAGACTATACCTTTAAAATCAACATATGTAAATTAGCTCTGTTGTGATTGGTAATGCCTTATTCTAAAAGCAGACTGAAGCACTTCACTGTGAAAGGGGCAGAGCTAAACTCCTACACGCTAACAGGTACATGTACCAATAAATATATTAAACATATAATAATATAATAATAATAAACTGGCTTCTGTGACATCACAAAAACAGCAGATTTAAATCTGGCTACTTTTGTCATTTAGTTTCCATTACAGATATTTTATGTTTTGAAACTTTAACAAAATATTTCATGCTACATCACACTCTTATTACAAAAAAATGAGACATTTTTTGTTACGGTCCCTTTAAATATACATTTGTGACTAGAGCTGGGCGATATGGCCAAAAATGTTATCACGATAAATTTTTCTATATTGATCAATCTCGATAATTATCACGATATTACATTTTCTAACACTGTCATAGTTTTAAACAACATCTTTCTAAAAACATCAGACTAAATACATGAAATGTTACTGTTTAAAATATTAAAATGTTTATTGCCAGAACATAATATTGTAGCGTCCAGCTGGATGCGTTGAAACGATGGACGAGAAAGACGTTTACAGTCGTCGCTTTATTGTTGAAACTTACAATGATTGCTGTCGGCCGCAGCCACTCCAAAATAATAACAGGCTAGAGAGCCAACATGCTAACAGGCTAATGCTAGCACTCGGGCTGACACACACACACACAGCGACCTCGTCCTCTCTCGTCTGGCCCCACTATGCTCTCCCCCAATCACAGCTTGTCTTAGTGCATTTTGGCGGCGCTGGTGAGGAGGAGCTAACAAGCAGCAGTATTAGACTCTGAACTCACCGACAAGCTGCTTAGACATGAAATGGAAATGAACGTTAATGCTTATCGAATTCTATTGTCCCGGCTTATCATCGTAGATATTTTTTCATTAATGATTAATTAATTACATTAATTCCTCATAGCCCACTGAAACCAATGAAATTGGGCTGAATTAGTTATTTGCATTAAGAGAAAAGTTACTGTTGACCTACAGGGAGTGTGTTGTAGACGCCTTTCTGGACAGCACCGGTAGAGAAAGGTTTATTCTTTTAGCTGGAATTTCCTCATCATATCCAGAGGGCGGCTCCACTGAGTCACATACAGTGCTCTGAGGGCACTGAAGAGCGAGACCTTCTGACTTGAGGGCAGCACACAGGTAACCTTCCACATACTGTTAATAACAACAGAAACACATTAACTGGACAGCACCATTAATAACGTTCATTATTTTTATTTATATATATATATATAATTTTTGCCAATTTTCTCCCTTTCCCAGTGTGGTAGTCGCCAATTAACCCAACCCATTAGTGGCTCTCCTCATCACTTTGTACTGTCCCTGACTCTAGGAGGGTGATAACATGCACAAGCCTCCTCCGTTGTGTATGATACAACCACCACCTCTTTTTGAACTACCACTTGATACACCATCACTGGGGAGCCAACGCGGTCGGAGGAAAGTTCAGGGTCTCCAGTTTCGAATGGACCAATCAGCAGATGCCTGAGCCAGCGGACATTGCAATGTTTGAGTGATAGGGAGAGTGAGAGCGCCATCTACCCACCCAGACAGAGCACTGCCAATTTTTGCTCTCTTGGGCCCCGGCTGTTGATGGCAAACAGCATGACTGGGATTCGAACTCGCGATCCTCGGGTCATAGTGATGGAATTCTCTCCCCATCACTACTAAGTAATGGCGTCTGCCAGGCGATCCATCAAAACTGTGGCTTGACTTCACACACATCAGAAGAGGTGCAGTGATGTAGTAATGCATTTACCTGCTGGTCTCTCTGAGCTCCAATAACATTAACCATGGCTTTACAGACGTCTGTCACTCTTTCTTTCCGGATGAGAGCAGCAGATTCATATCCGAGAGGCACAAACTCCAGAATAAAGCAGAACACCTCACACAGAGTCACTCTGATCTCCATGAGCTTTATTTGCTCCACAGCTCCACTCAGAACGAGTCTGCGCAGACCGTCCATCAGCAAGTCGAGATGAACTCTCTCAAAACGAGTGTGGACACCTTTCTCTGGGACAAAGATGCTCCGCGTTAGCTTCTGGAACTCTGTGCTGTAGGTTCTAGCTTGTGATTCGTCATATGCAGTGAAGGAGTCCAGGAGAGACAAATAAGCAGCAAAGAAAATCCGAGAGTGATCTTCAGGAAAACCTCCTAAAGTTATCATTCGGGTGAGCATCACCATGCTTAGAGCCTTCAGCCTGGGGCTACCGCTGCTTAGGATGACACAGGAAGCGTCCCAGATTCGCCCCACCTCTCTGGGGAAGAACATTCCCTGCAGAACATCGGTAAGGACAGTCAGTGATGTTGCTAAAAGTGCCCAAGCTGATGCTCTTGAGTTTAGCTGCAGAGTTGTGGGAGTTAAATAAACCACCACATTGGTAGGGTTGATACTGAAACGTTCCACCAGAACCGGCCACTTCGGTGAGCGTGCACCAGAGTGTGTCTGGAGTTCCAGCAAATCCTGCACCGCCCCTATAAACTCCCTACCAAACACGCCGAACATGACAGTTCCTTTAGCTCTGAACAGTTGGAGCAATGAGCAGATAACCGAGGAGATCTTTTCATGAAGACTCGAACATTCAGGAGCAGCAGCGATCCGCAGGAGACGGACGATAATCCATTTACTGAAATCTGTAAAACACAACAGATTATTATGTAGAGTTGTGTACTGGAGTTATTATAATAGAGAATATTATGACCACCTCATTGTATCAACACTCACTATTTTAGCACCACTGACCATATAGATGCACTTTGTAGTTCTATAATTACAGACTGTAGTCCATCTGTTTCTTTGTATGCTTATTTAACCTCCAGCCATGTTGTTTAATTACTGAAATCCCTGACAGGACCACCACAGAGCAGATGGATCATTCTCATCACTACAGTGACACTGACGTGGTGGTAGGCATGTTCATGTGTACTGTGCTGGATCAGACAGCAGAGCTACTGATGTTTTTAAACCCCTCAGTGTCACTGCTGGAGTGAAAATAGTGCACAACCAAAACATTCCATTGGGTCATCAGCTGTTATTGCCTGCAGCTGTAACTGACTTAATTAAGGACTCAGCATTATGTGCTTAGTGCAGAGTCCTTAAATTTGCCTGTGCAGGTCAGACTCTGCCGGTAACCTATGGTATTTTGCTCCAAGGGTTTTAGTCCCATCTGTTTAAAAAATCTTTTGCGCTCAGTTTCTAGTATTTCCTCTCTTGTTCTCTCATTTGTCTGTCCCATGTGTGTTTTGTTGAGGTGTCCACTTATAATTCCGTACCTCCCAAAAGGATTCTGTCCCTCTGGGAACTGATCCGCTATTATATTGTTTTGGAGCTATCACTATTTTGCAGTTCTTCTATCTGCATTTGAGTCCAATGGTTTTAAGCTCTGGGTTTTCTCCCAATTTCCCTTTCTATATAGATTGATGACTGCTCCGTTATAAAAGTTCCATCACCAGTATTTGAAAGCATGTGGTTCAGCGATTCATTTGTTCATTGTATGAAGCTCTTTTCTTCACCGCTTTAGTGTTTGTAACCAATAATATTGGTAATTAAAAATTAGACAGGGCGGCACGGTGGCTTAGTGGTTAGCACGTTCGCCTCTCAGCGCTGAGGTCTTGGGTTCGAGTCCACATCTGAGCAGAGTTTCCATGTTCTCCCCATGTCTGCGTGGATTTCCTCCGGGGACTCCGGTTTCCTCCCACAGTACAAAAACATGGAGATCAGGTGAATTGGCTACTCTAAATTGTCCATATGTATGTGTATGTCTGCACGTGTGTGTTCACCCAGCGATGGACTGGCACCCTGTCCTGGGCTTAGTTGAATAGTGTAATGCCCTGCCCTGCGCCCAGTGAGGGGGTAGGGGACTAACCGCGACCCTGATAAGGATAAAGCGGGTGTGATAATGAATGAATGAATGAAAATTAAACTCAGAAAGGTGAAGTGAACATAAATGTGATTTTGTGCGCAGCCCAGATTCCACTTTACTGCAATGACCAGGATGGACACTCAGTACTCACCACTACAACCGTTTTCCACATCTCTAAACTGCTCAGACTGACACGCAGGGTTAATAAACATTAATGAGGACGATTTAACGATGTGCTGAACAAAATCCAAAAGCATCACGCAGGCCGGCTCTGCAGAAGTCTTCTTAGAGAGCTCCAAAGCCACTGAAATAAGAAACATTGTGTCAGTACATGACATGGCACAGCGTTATAAAACAAACCAAGTGCTTTATTTAGCTGCTCACCAACATCAACATCCGTCAGGATCCGGTCAATAAACTGGCATAAGATCTGACGAGGTTTCTGTACAGTATGGTTGTACTCCTCTGAAGTTGCACTAAAAAATGAGAATGAAACAAGATTTCAACATTAAAAATCACATTAAATGTCAGTACAGTTTTAAAGGGAACTGTTCTAGAAATAAAATCACAGATGAGCCCATAGAGACGCACCACCATGTACATTTAATACAATCTGAATACAATTAATACAAATATATTCTTACTTTTATTCTCCAAACTTACCAGTGAACATACATGTGTCTTCTGTTTATATGTGTGTTATATAAATAAGAATGAGTGCGAGTATGTAAGTGTGAGTGAGTGTGAATGAGAGAGAGTGTGTGTGTGTGTGTGTGTGAGTGAGTTAGTGTTAGTTAGGGTGAGTGAGTGACTAGGTGAATGAGTTAGGATAACATTACCTGGCTAATTCCTGCAGAGCAGGAATCATCGCTGACATCTCCAGCTGCTCCATCCTGATGAGTCGAAAACGACTAAATAAACGCACTCAGAACAGTCCTAACAAAATAAAGAGACTTTAAACTTTAAATAAAGTCATGTGAGATGTAAAATAGCTCCTGTACGTGTGTACAAACTGCGTGTTTAGTAATTAAAATTTCACATCTCGGCAGCTTTACTTTCAAAATCTGCATCGCTCTTCTGCACGCCGTACGGCAGCCGCGCAGGATCATGGGGTTGCCAGGTCCCAACAAATTCCTCAGTTCAATGTCTAACAAAAACCTGCCCTCCACAAGCTGAAATTACCTAAAAACTAAAGCTAAATAACAGGGGTTTGAGGAAGCTTAAAAACAGTGACGATATACTAGAATAGACACATTGTATATGTATACATGCATGCATACATGCCAAATACTTTAGAAGTATAAACTAGAAATGAAAATTAATAACACGGTAAAAGAATATTTAAGAGTAGTACGCTGGTATTTTTTTTTAAAGCTGTCCTCAATCCATTTTAGATTTTAGGCTGGTTTAAGCTTGTGTAGAGCAGGTTTCTTTCAGACAGTGACCTGGAGAATTTTCTGGAACCGGGCAACCCTGATGTTTTCGGGTTCAGCACAACTAAAGTTTTCACAGCAGCTCTAAGTTTAATAATTAAACGTTTTATAGGTAGTGATGCAGAATGGGAATCACTAAACTCACAGCTTTAATTCGTAGTGACGCCCCAGGTTCTGTTAGTCTTAAAGAGATCTCAGATTACACTGGTAAGATCTGAATCAAAACTGAGCTTAGCTTAGCATTACTGCTAATAACAACAATAGCAGTAACTACAGCCAGCTTGTCTGTCTCTGTCTGTCTTTCTGTGTCTATCACTCAGTATATCTCTCTATCTGTCTGTTTCTGTCTCTGTCTATCTTTCTGCATGTCCATCTGTCTGTCTCTCTAACCAAATCTTTATCTATCTGTCTCTGTAGCTCTGACTATCTATCTGTATACAGTATCTCTTTATCTGACTGTCTCTCTATCCATGTCTATCTCTCTGTATATATCTCTCTATCTCTATAGCCCTATCTCTCTCTCTCTCTCTCTCTCTCTCTCTCTCTCTCTCTCTCTCTCTCTCTCTCTCTGTCTGTCTGTCTATATATATATTGTCTTATTTCACATCTATTAAGAACCACCATCTGGGGGGTTCTAAGGAGGCAAATCTTCTCCAGTTCCTTCATCCATGTTCTGCTGAGTGTCAGTCTGCGGCTGTTATTGTTAATGATTGACCCAAGTAGACAAAAGCTGTTCACAACTTCAAAATTTTCTCCATCAGTGTTACAGTTGGTGGTCTTTTCTGTTGTCATGACTTTTGCCTTCTTCATATTGAGCCCAATGCCCATCTTTTCATTGTTGTTTAATGTTCCTAGTAAGGGCCTTCAGGTCTTCCTGATGTTCTGCTAGGAGTGTTGTCATCTGCATCCTCATCATCTTCTTCCAGTCCTGCTTCTCTCATGATATGTTCACTGTACATGTCTAATTCACCTGGTTAACCAGCTCCCTCTTTAGTCTGGGTTTAGCTAAACTAAACTAAAGCATGGTTTGCAGAGCTATGTTTGATTAACAGTGTACAGTGCACATTTAATTCATTTTTATCTTTGTGTTTCTGTTTCAGGGAAAGTAATCGCTCTCGACACTTCCATTGTTGTGAACCAGTTTCGGTCCGCTGTGCCCAATCTGCAACTCAGGTTGGATACCACTTTTACCTCAGATATAGTCAATCAAGACATGTTTGGTGTCCAAAGTTTGCTTCCTTACTCTAATTGTCCATCTATTTATCTGTTAGTATATCTTTCTGTGTCTGTTTATCTATCTATCTATCTATCTATCTATCTATCTATCTATCTATCTATCTATCTATCTATCTATCTATCTATCTAGATACAGCAGTGCTTGAATATTTGTAAATTGTCTGTTTCTCCATACATTTTGACTTAGAACTTCATCAGATTGTCACACAACTCCTAAAAGTTGATCAATAGAACCGAATCAAATAAATATTACAAAAATATTAGACTTGGTAATTTATTTAATGAGGAAAATAATCCAATATTACATATCTGGGAGTGGCAAAAGTATGTCAACTTTTAGGATTATCAGATAATTTGAAGGTGAAATTTGACTCGAATGTCACTCACTAGGGTGACAATCAGGTGTGAGATGGTGTCCTGTTTTATATAAAGAACAGGGATCTAGCAAAGTCTGATCTTCACAACACATTTCTGAAAGTGTATTATGGCATATACATATTACAGAGATATTTCTGAGGACCTTAGAAAATGAGTTGTTGATGCTCATCGGGCTGGAAAAGTTTTTGAAGAGAGTTTGAACTTCAACAATCCACAGTCAGACAGATTATGTACAAATGGAGGAAATTCAAGACCATTATTACCCTCCCCAGGAGTGGTCGACTAACAAAGTAAGAACTGTAATAGTCCGTGAGGTCACAGAGGAACCCAAAGTAAGTTCATGAGTCCACCATCAGGAGAACACTGAACAACAATGGTGTGCATGGCAGGGTTACAAGGAGAAAGCCGCTGCTCTCTAAAAAGTACATTGCTGTCTGTCTGCACTTTGCTAAAGATCTCATGGACAAGCCAGAAGACTACTGGAACAATGTTTTGTGGATGGATGACATCAAAATAGATCTTTTTGGTATAAATGTTATGTGTTATGTTAGTTTTAACCTAATCAGTTGTGTAATCTTGTGTGTTTTAGTCCTCTGCTCGGCCTTTTCTATCGCACACTCACCTTCCTGGAGCATGATATCAAGCCAGTGTTTGTGTTTGATGGAATGCCACCCAGTCAGAAGAGAGCCCTGGTGAGAATCATATGTGTAGCCTAATTCTAATAGTATTTTTGTGAAAGTGACACGTTTTAGTGCTCGTTTTATGTATGTTTTATGTAAGTATGTTGAAAATGAAGATTGAAATGATTGGCATTGTACATTAATACCTGTTTCTGTCTCTTCAGCTGGAGAAAAGAGCACAGAATGCAGGCTGGGACAGCTCCCATCGCTCCAACAGTGGTAAAGAGGAATAATACATGTGTACAGTTGCACAGGTTATGTAATGAATTTGCATTACGTTTGATGTCTGTATGGACAGGAAATATTATGCACGTCTCACTTGTGTTTGTTTTAATATCTAAAAATGAGAAATATGGCAAAAATGTCTGTACAACAAGAATATACTTATATACAACACTTAATTTTCCTTAAAAAAATTGGCAAAAACAAATGAACCCTATTATAATTATAATTAAATATATCTTCTATTGTATTGTGCTAAAGACTGAAAGTTTGCAGTCTGCATTTTCAGTACAGTTCTTGTTTCAATGAATGAGGCAGAAATAATTCATATAAAATTACAGCATCACTTTACCATCAACTTGTTAGATTAAAAAAATTCAATTTTGCTTACATTCCTACAGTGTCCACAAAAACTCAGGAATTCCTGCGTCTTCTGGAGCTCATGGGTGTGCCATCTCTAATGGTAATTGCACATATGTCCGTTTGATTCAAATCTCCACATGTTTAGATAGAGTTTCTATCATTTCTTTTCTCATCCTTGTTTTGCCAGGCTCCTGCAGATGGAGAGGCTCTGTGTGCTCACTTAGTCAAAACGGGTGTAGTCGATGCTGTGGCCTCAGAGGATATGGACACACTGGCATTTGGAGGCACCGTCTTGCTTCGCCAGCTCAACGCAAAGAGAGATAGGTGGGGAACAAGCAGGAGGACCATCGGGCCATTGCTTACAGACAAAAATGAAAACAGGGTCATAAAGCATGTTGGTAGTATTACACCTGACCCCTCACATCCTGGACATCACCTCTTCCAGCCACTTCCCTCTAGTAAAACCACCAAAACCAGCCAAATAATATGTTAACACTGATCTAGCCTAATTGTTCTAAAAACAATTACTACACTTTCTGATTTTCACAGTGAGGTCACTGAGTACAACTTACCAAAGCTACTGGATGCACTAGAACTGTCACAAAAAGAGGTAAAACCATTTCAGTTCAATTTTTATCTTAAAGGCATCGACATTAAGAATGAGGCCAAAGTCTGTGGTGTGTAAAATGGTGTTTGTTTGAATTTGTTACAACTTTTCTTAATGTTCCTGTGTTTCAGTTTGTTGATCTGTGTATATTACTGGGCTGTGATTACTGTGACAAAATAGCCGGTTTGGGTCCTAGTCGAGCTCTGAAACTTATCCAGGAACACAGAACCATAGAGGCCGTCATGCAGAACATCAACAGAAAGGTAACAGGACTTAGACTGGCTGATTTATGACATTAGCCTGTGGGTCTAATGGTGGCACTCCCACACACAACTTTGTTACAATATAGAATATTTGTTATAGTATACATGTCTGTGTAATACACGAAGAGTCCACTCCAAATGTAAAGCCCAATCAGCACACCTGAACCTGAACTGAAAACCTCTGGAAGATCAAGATGAAGATGGTCTACAAGATTCAGAGCTTTATTGTCATATGCAAAGTAAAGAAACATGTTTCCCTGTACAATGAAATTTCTACTTTGCTGTCCACACTGGATGTCATAGTGCAACAATGAAGTAATGAGTAATATATATATTCACATACACACACACACACACACATATACAGTGGTAACCCTACTTACGAGCATCCCTACTAACGAGTATTCCAGGTAATGAGTCGAGATCTCCTAATATTTTTGTTCCAGGTAACGAGTAAAATTCCAATTAACGAGTAGCAAAAATTTCTTCAAGTATGCCAACCACTAGGTGCGCTGTGGTCGTAGCATCTCCTAGATGCTAGCGTAGAAGAAGAGGTCAGTCAATACCTTTGATCGCTGTCAAGTAAAAGTGAAAGTGCCTGTTGAAAGCGACGCTAAGGTAGTAAAAGGTAGTGAACAAGAAAGTTAGATACATTTTACTTTTACACAGATTACCGGTAATCAGTTTTACATGTATTCTTATGGGGAAAATGCATCCAGCTAACGAGCAAACCAGCTAACGAGCTCGGCTCCTGCACGGATTAAACTCGTAAGTAGGGTTACCACTGTATATATATATATATATATATATATATATATAACTCTAAGAGAAAACCAGAAAAAAACACAAAAAAGACACTCTATTCATAGTGCAGTGGAGTTATTTACATTGTGCATTGAGTTACATTGTATTGCAACAGTCTGTAGTAGTGCAATGAGAAGTTTAGTGCGAGAATGCTTTTAGAGTCTATGAGGTAGTCATCAGCTCAGCTGTTCAAGAGTCTAATGGCGGTGGGGAAGAAAGAGTTCTTTAACATGGTTGTTTTGCATTTCACACTTCTGTACCTCCGGCCTGAGAGTAGGAGTGTGAATAGTCCGTGTTGGGGGTGGGTGGGGTCTTTGATGATGGAGGCAGCCCTCCTGTGGACTCTGCGTTGATAGACGCTCTGCACAGAGTGTTGTTTAGTTCCTGTGATTTTTGTGGCAGTCTTTAACACTCTGCAGGCGTTTGTGGTCCTTTGCAGTAGTACTGCCACACCACACAGTGATGCATTTGGTCAGGACGGACTCAATGATGCAGCTGTAGAAGTTGCTGTGGATTTTGGGTGACATGCCTCCTCAGGAAATACAGCAGCTGCTGAGCCCTGTTTAGCATCTGTGTGGTGTTCAGTGTCCAGGTGAGGTCATCACTGATGTGGACCCCCAGGTATTTAAAGCTGCTGACCCTCTCCACTTAAAGTCCCGGATAAATAGTGGCTGATGAGGTCTCCTTTGTTTCCTCGTGTCCACTATCATCTCCTTGGTCTCGTCTGTGTTGAGGGCGAGGTTGTTGTCCGTACACCATGTCACCAGACTGCTCACCTCCTTCCTGTAGGCTGCCTCGTCTCCGCCAGTGATACGACCTATCACAGCAGTGTCGTCAGCAAACTTCAGGATGACGTTGTTGGTGTGGGAGGCAACACAGTCATGGGTGAACAGGGTGTGGAGAGTGGGGCTGAGGACACAGCCCTGTGGAATACCAGTGCTGGTGGTGATACTGGCTGATGTCCTATTTCCAACCTTGACAGACTGAGGCCTGCCAGTCAGGAAGTTCAAAAGCCACTCACAGAGAGTTGGGTGTAGTCCGAGAGATAAGTTTGTGTGTGAGTCATCAAACAAAGCTGAACTTCTTCAGATTTTATGACCCAACAGTTGAAAGACTGGTGAACATGAGCAGATCATTCATATTCCACCAAATATTGATTTCTGAACTCTTCTCAAGTTAAAATATTACTATTGTGATTACAAAACAATATCAGCCCCGAGTGGCTCAGCAGGCTAAGACACTGACACTATGACCAGAGGATTGCAAGTTTGAATCCCGGTCATGCTGTTTGCCATCAACATCCGGGGCCCAAGAGAGCAAAAATTGGCAGTGCTCTCTCTGGGTGGGTAGATGGCGCTCTCTCTCTCTCTCTCTCTCCCTATCACTCTCACAATGCAATGTCCACTGGCTCAGGCGTCTACTGATTGGTCCATTTGGAGCTGGGAATCCTGAGCTTTCCTCTGAGCACGTTGGCTCTGTAGTGATGATGTATCAGCGGTAGTTCAAAAAGAGGTGGTGGCTGGCATCATGCAACGGAGGAGGCTTGTGTGTCTTCACTCTCCTAGAGTCAGGGACATTGCAAAGTGATGGGGAGAGCTGGATGGCATGGGTTAATTGGCTACTACTATTACACTGCACAGAACAATATCAGCTTACTTTCTTTGACCAGTTGATCATGTTCTGTAAATAAATTATCTAAATGGGAATTTTAATTTGGAATTTGGTAGAAATGTTGTCAGTAGTTTTTAGAAAAACTCTTAATGTGTTCCAGAACTACATATAATATATATTTTTTCATATTTAGGTTTGTAACTTTTTAAATAACTATTTTCATTGTAATATTTACTGAATATTGAATCTTAGATTATAATAAGCCTGGAATTTTTAATATTCAGTCTTAATCTACAATCTCATTTTCCTTCCAGACTCATCCTGTTCCTTTAAAGTGGCAGTACGAGGCTGCCCGCGGCTTATTTTTAAAGGCTCCTCAGACTGACCCCCCACAGTTGGCCTGGAGTGACCCAGATGAGGAGGGACTGGTGCGGTTCCTGTGTGTGGAAAAGCCTATAAAGTAAATATTTAGTCCAGCTGTGCATCTGCATTCTAATACAGCTTAAGTCATTAAGAAATATCAACTTAATTTATTTAAAATCTCTCTATAATGATCCATGTAATGATTCTGACAGATTGTAATACTCTATTGGAAGTTTAGGGGGCGATATGACTACTGTTTATTTAAAAGTGCTTTATAATGTTTTATAATGTTCATATCATCAGTCATTCTGACAGACTGTAATACTCGACAGGAAGTGTAGGGGATGATACAACTTCTGTTCTTAAAGTCAACAGGTTTGTTCTTAATAGAACAAATTGTTAGTTGCAGTCCTGAAAAAAACAGACACTCCAAAATATTAACAAAAATAAGTTTTATATGAATAACTTTAGCTTTACATACAGATAACAATGAGAAATAAATACAAAAGACTAATGAAATGGATAAATGACCATTTAATATCACTCTTACAGGTTTACGCTCCCTTTTAGAGTGCACTGGTGTGGTCCAGCAGCAGCCTTTGTTTTGTACATGTTCTTAGGGATCTCAGCTGCTATTTGTTTTCGCACCCATTTTCAGGCGGTAGCGCTGCGCAGCGTCACATTATTGTGCTTTATTTTAAGTGTTATTAACGAGAAACAAAGCCCGAATGAATGCTGTCATTGTTAAGAATAACACGTGAGTGGATGCTTTGTTTTTGACAAAAACGAGAGAATGTAAACACGATAAAAAATTTCCCTAAAAAAAAGTTGACGATAACCAAATTGCATGATAACCAGGGCAAACAACAACAACCGAGGTTCCACTGTATTCGAATATTTCATTTGATTTTGGGGAAATTGCTATTCAAACAGTAACATTAAAACGAAAAAGACTTGAAATATCATAATGTGTAATTAATATAAAATATGACCTTTTTGAGTAAAAATGATGAACAAAAATGTTTTCACCATATTCTAATTTTTGGGGATGCACTCGTAGCTCCTCAAAGTGAACATTAAAGAACAGAACAGTTGAGTTGAAGTGGAAAGCTCATAGTTTTTAATGGTCTTCAAATGTAAACGTGTTCCTGATTTCAACAGATGTTTTATCAGAACTGTATCCTCTTGTTTCCTGTTTTAGAGAAACGAAAGTTCGAGGGCGGATGGAGAAGTTTCGTCAGACTCTCCAAAAACGGAGGAAAGACAGAGAGGATGAGCAGAAAGCAGGACAAAGCAGACAGTCACGACTGGATGAGTTCTTTCGAGTCACGCGGAAGAGACCGGTAATGAAAATGAAAATAACTTTTATAGGACCCATGTCTGGACAACCAAAATTCCTTCACTTTTTCAAAATAAGAGTTTACTGTAGTATTTAAATATTATTTACATTTTAAAATGTTCTTTTTCCATGCTGAGCCACCACATGGTTATGATGTCCCAACCATGAATATGTTTATTTACATTTGACTACGCGTACAGTCTACAACATTTAAAATCAGTCAACCCCAGCTTAGCTCCACCCATTCAGCTTACAGCAGCTTAGCCCTGCCTACTCTGCCTACAGCAGTTTAGCCCCACCTCTTTAGCTTCTAACATTTTAGTCCTGTCCATTCAGCTTACAATGGTTTAGTGCTGCCGCTTTAGTTTACATCAGTTTAGCTCCAGATATTTAGCTCCACCCATTTAATCAATACCAAATGGCTGGAAAATGATCATGTAAACCTGAATTATGACTGTTTTAATATGTAAAGATCTACTTATGTTTTGGATTGTTGTCCTGTTACATCACCCATCCTCTGCTGAGCTTCAGTTGGCGAACAGATGGTCTTAAGTTGTCCTGCAAAATGTCATGATAAACTTGGGAATTAATTTTTCCATTGATGACATCAATCCATCGAGGCCCTGAGGCTTCAAAGAGTAGCAACAGTGCTAAACTTTCTCCATTTGTAGACAGTCTGTCTTACCGTGGACAAGTAAACATCAAGGCTTTTAGAGATACTTTTGTATCCCTTTCCAGCTTCATGCAAGTCAAAAATTCTTCTGACAGCTCTTTGGTGTGAGGCATGGTTCACATCAGGCAATGCTTCTTGAGAATATCAAACTCAAAATTTTGTTTTTATAGGGCAGGGCAGCTTTCCTATCTCATCACATTGATTGGCTCCAGGTAGGCTGACTCCAATTAGCTCTTGGAGAAGTCATGAGCCTAAATGTTCACATACTTTTTCCACCGTGCACTGTGAATGTTTACATGTTGTGTTCGATATAAAGATGAAAACATATCATTTTTTGTGCTGTATTAGTTTAAGCAGACTGTGTTTGTTTATTATTGTGACTTAGATGAAGATCAGAACACATTTAATGACCAATTTATACAGAAATCCATGTAATCCCAAAGGGTTCACATACATTTTCTTGCACCTGTAAGAAAATATATGATCTGTAGGACTGTTTTCTGTTTCTCTGTGTCTGATTGTAAAGTACATTTGCAGCATCAGTAAGCGTGATGTTGATATTGTGTCGTTCAGTCCGCAGATACTCCGGTGCCCAGTGAGAGAAAGCGAGCAAAGGCTAAATAACACTGCCCCCTACTGGAGCTGTAAAAGCATCACCTCGGATCAGTCCGCACAGACCGTTGTCGCAGGACAACTGGGTTTTTATTTGGACTTTTTTTGTGCTGTTTTGTCTACAGGGCTGCAACCTGGTGCATCATTAATAATAATGAAGAAAAAGAAAAAAACATTTTTTATTATTTTTTATTAAGGTCATTATCATGTTATACAAACAGTCGGATTTGAAATTATTTATATCATTTATTTTAATTTGTGTCTGAACTTATGTTCATAAAATACAGCATGTCTATTCTTATATCATTGTACTGGTGTTTATTGCTTTTCATGAAAACTACATGAGAACTAAATTCACTGGCCACTTCATTAGGTACACTAACCTTGTATCTACACTCATTGTCCACTTTATCAGCTCCACAGACCACTATGTAGTTCTATAATTACAGAATGTAGTCCATCTCTATACACTTTGTCAGTCTCCTTTTATTAGTCAAGTCCACCACAGAGCAGGTATCATTTTCAGCACTGCAGTGACACTGATGTGGTGGTGGTGGTATGTTAGTGTGTGTTGTGCTGATATAACACAGCAGAGCAACCCACCCTCAGTATTTGCCATTTAAGTTTTTTTTCTTTCTCATCTTTGAGTCTCAGTGTGGGTTGCACTAACAATGAATAAATTAAACTGAGTTTAGGGATAATCTAAGATTTGATGAACCATCATTAATTTTTATTTTAATCTTGTACCATTATATTTTAATCTCTGTTTAACAAATCTAGGATTATACAATACATACATGATTTTGAATAGATTGGGGTTATACTATTCATCCAAAAATATGTAGGAATGTAAAAATGACTTGGTCTCACACAGCTATACCAGTCATAATAAAAGAAGCATCTTTGGTGAAACAGCAACAGTTTCTCTCTCTTTGCTATTTGAGCCAACATTCAGTTTTGCTATATGATGAAAAGTGATACTGCAGCAAAAATTCAATATCTTCATAAAACTCCAACCTGTCTCCTATTGTTTAAATATGCAGCTAATTTAACACACATAACCACCAAATGCCAAATGTTGCCATTTAGAATGAATCCAAGATTTGGATTAAAGTCTGACTTTACAATGTTGGTGCCACTTATTATGTCCTCAGACCCCTCACCATCACTCACCGCCATCAACTATACTGAAGAAGGAATCGAATCCTGCTACAACAATGCTTCCAGTGTGATGTACTGTACTTTAAATTTAAAAAATCTAAAAGATTACAAACCAGGCCTCCATTTGGTTTTGCATTCAAACTGTAAGTTTAAAAAATTTGAGGTAGTAAAATTTCTCTTAAGATGTGAATTTGAGATTAACAAGCAAAAAAGTGAAATTTCATCACCAGGTTCTTCTTTACTGGATGTTGAATATTAAGCATAGTTTTGGCACCATAATATTCCAGGTGTAGTAATATATAAGTGAAAATCTTTATATATGGCAGAATTGAAGAAAAAAAGTATTTGCCCAGTTAGTCATTTGATGGATGTAAATGTAAAATTTTGTAGTATAAACAGATGTGCAATAAATTCAATTTTAGCCCCACGTTTAGACAGTACAGTAAATACAGCTATTCCAACTGATTTCCAACTAGTGATACATCAGATTGTGCTTCATTATAATTTTGTTTCACACATCTCTGTGTTGAAGGTATCAACTTTATCTCTGATAAAATATCCAGTTTTTGAGAAAATGTCTGATAAATAAATGTTATCATTGCCAGCTGAAAAGGGAATATGAGGAAAGAGCAAAACACATTAGTAAAGATATTTGGTACGCCCCATAGTATACCCCATACTTCTGAAAGCTGAAGAGATCATGTTTACATTTTTAAATTACATTTATCTTTCCAGTCTTAATTTGTCTTGGTGCGGTTCACCCTGATTCCAATTTTGACTCTGACTCTGATTCCAGTTCTGACTCCAATTCCAACTCCTATTCTGATTCAGGCCTCAATTCTGATTCTGACTATGATTCCGATTTTGACTTTGATTCTGATTCAAACTCTGACTCTGATTTTGACTTTTCATTCATACTCAGATTCAGACTCTAATTCTGATTCTCATTCTGGTTATAATTCTGACTCTAATTCTGACTCTGATTCCAGTTTTGACTTTGATTCTTATTCAGACTCTATTTCTGATTCATATTCAGATCCTGACTCTAATTCTGACTCTGATTCCGATTTTGATTCAGAATCCTATTCTGATTCTGATCCAAACTCTGATTCTGACTCTATTTCTGATTCAAACTCAGATTCTGACTCTAATTCCGATTCCCATTCTGATACTGATTCGTGACACGCAGTGATTCCTCTCCAGTGCTGTAGAGGGCAGCACACGCAGGTCCAGTAAGGCCTCTGTGTTTCCCAGAAGCAGAGCGTGTTTATGGCCGTGCCTGGTGGCTCCAGCCCTTCTGTCCCCACTCTGCCCCCTTCGCTGGGGCTGTAAAATCCTAACCTGCCCACTTGCCCCCTCCTGATCCCCCTTTTCCCCCGGAGCTGAGCCATGGCTGCGAAGCGGAGGCAGGAGGAGCAGCACCTGAAGCTCCTGCGGGAGATGCTGGCTCTACAGCCCAACCGGAGCTGCTTCGACTGCGCTCAGAGAGGACCCACATACGCCAACATGACCGTGGGCTCGTTCGTCTGCACCACCTGCTCGGGGATACTGTGAGTAAACGGGGCAGCTCCGGGGGCTAGTTTCATCCACTATTTATTGTGGAATCTCATTCGTCAGTTATGATTAGAACTCTCCGTTCCACCTTAAATGAGACGGCAGTTTACATTCGTACGCGTGAGCACGACTGTAACGTAACACAATGTAACCGAGGCAGCATTTAAGGTGGAATGGAGAAATAAGCCAGTAGACATATTAGTGCAGGTCCAAAAATGATAATATTGTTTAAAAATATATATTTTTCTATTTCAAAGACATACTATAATATTATATTCATTACATGTACACATTCCAGGTCTGTTTGTGCTAATGTTAATGCTGTTTAAATAGTACTTTTTTTACAAATTTAATGTTCTAATCGTTTTAGATTCTGGATTTCTGATTTTCATGAGCTATACATCAGTGGGTTCGCCTCTCGGATTACTCGAATTGCCCTGGTATGAGTGTGAATGCCCAACAATGGACTGGCACCGTCCTGGTTCACACTAACGGACAAGACCGAATTTGAGGCCAATTTGCTCCTCCCAACATTCGAAAAAAAGTCCCCAGAAGTCCGGATGATTGTAACTGTGATGTCCGTAATCCAATATTTACACCTCTTATCTTTTTACAATGAAGTCAGGGCTGAGCCCGATTGTGAATCGTCAATATTAATCATGTTCAATATTTAGACTCCGTGTCCTGTAGTGTAACCGATTCTCTGGTGTAAAACGTGACGTTGACGTCATGACTGAAAGACCAACAACCAATGACAGCTGAGCTGAACTTGTCAGTGTTTACAAAAGTTAAAAGCACGGCGGCTAATCGTGAGCGAGGGGAACGTGTGAAGCTGTGACAACAGCATGAGAGTCTTTATATGTGCTGTTATGCTTTTATCCACGCTTTTTTCTTCTTCATGGCTCAGAATAGCATTGAAATGGTTTCACTGTCATCTGCCATATTCGTTTACGTCTAGTTTGTGAGAAACTCCTGTAAGGTTTTGAAGCTCAGAGTTGTTAGAAGGGTGTTTGGTGTATGGTGTTTGATTCAGGCCAAATGTTGTAATGGGAGGGGCTTTATGACTAACAACGATCAAGGATAGAAAACTGTGAAAATGGCATTCTGTTGGGTGTCTGACGTTTTCAACATTGTTTAGGATTTTTAAAAGGTGAAAATAGCCAAATGCCATTTCCTGTGCCCAATGAACTGGATTAAGAGTTTAAGAAAATGGATGGATGAGCTATAAGCTATACTGATCAACATTAAAACAAAAACAGACTTAAAATATGTCACTATACACATAATGATTCACGCAAGGGTTTTTTATTCTTTTTATTAAATGTATCCAAAATTGAATGCTTAATTCCATAAATTGGTAAGCTTTTAATATGAAATACTCCATGTCTTTACAATGGTGAGTGATGGTAAACAGACTTAAGAACACAAATCTCTCTATTATATTGTATTATATTTATTAGAGAATATTTTATTTACTCTCCAATCCCACCAGTTAACCTACACGTCTTCTAGATGTTTATATGTAAATCTGATGATAGTAAAGTTGTGATAAATCTATAAAAATACTAATTTGCAGTACAACGCCCTGCATAGGGATGAAAGATTGATAGTTTTATATATTGAAATAACAATTTAAGAGTGCGTTTTTCTGATCACGAGCTGCAATTTTTGCAATTAAATTTAATGTCCTGTGAATGTTCTGACCAATACAGGGCAACCAAATCTCCAAGTGTAGTGACATCAAAGCTATACTTATTGACGATCTAGCTCATTACATCCAGGGGTAAAGCCACAAGCCAGAAGAAAGTGCCTGAACCTTAATTTTAGAAGATAATCAGGATTTAAATTGCAGTGCCATTATTAGTCAGAAATTTGATATTTGCTCCAAATTATTCAGCCCAACCCTTACATGTATCCCTCCACTGCGAAAGGTTTTTAAAATAATCCAAAACCTTCAAAACTATCATAAAACAGTTTCATCAGCCAGTGTATTCATAATCATTTCAAGTAATACATTTCTTTGAGGAAGCTTTTAGAGACTTCAGACATCTGGTTACCATCAGAAGCACTGTGAACTGTTCTGACTCAGCAGGTTTCATACTTCAGCTATTTTAAGGAGTCAGCACTGACCTATAATGTTGGGATGCTCTGGAGCCATACATGAGCCTAAGGTCACCCCGTCCAATATATAAAGACCCCTGGACATTGGAGAGTGCGACTATGTTCTCTGAAGTGATGAATCATCCACCATCGGTACTGGACCTCAGTAATGTTGAACAATCAATTCGTCACAACAGTGTTCTCACATCTTGTGTAACGTCTTCTCAGAAGAGACAGCACAGGAGGACAAACTTGATTAATACTCTTGAAGAAGAAAAGCTGTGTACACAAACCTTTGGTTGGGATAAATGATGGTTAAATTATCTTCGGCCTTTCTGAAAATTATGGCTGATGATTCCTGCCAAAATTGACCATTTGCCTTGTATTTCTAGCTTGAACAGTGGGAGATTTCAAAATAAAAGCTTCCTGGAAGATCTTTTAGGTAGAGATGCACTGATTGCAGTTTTTTGGCTGATGGGAATACTTGCACTCAGTGCTAAGATGTGTTGAGATAAATGAGCTGCATTATTTCAAACCACACTCATTTATTTTAAAAATAAATTTCCATTACAGAAGTAAATTACATAAAGTCGGTTATGAAATATTTTAACATGTACAACGTGCTTGAAAGTTTGTCAACATTTAGAATGATTTGTATTTTTGAGTAACGTGTACGCAAATGTATTTTTGCGTGCAATTGACCTATAACTTCTTCAGATTGTCACACAAGTTTACAGTCAAATTTTGATGGTGTTTCTGTCTTGAGTCTGATTTATATTATTCTTTCCTTATCTACTTAGCTGCCACTTTTGCAACATCATAGCAACCACATGGAATACCATAGCAACCACCAGGGTTACCATAACCACTTACCAAGAACATAGCAACCACTTTGAAATACCATAGAAACTGCTTGCCAACACCATAGCAACCACTTAGCAACTATTTAGTAGCACTATAGCAATATTATCTGGGACACCATAACAACCACTTAGCAACACCATAGCAACCACTTAGGAACTATTTAGTAGCACTATAGCAATATTATCTGGGACACCATAACAACCACTTAGCAACACCATAGCAACCACTTAGCAACTATTTAGTAGCACTATAGCAATATTATCTGGGACAACATAACAACCACTTAGCAACACCATAGCAGCCCCTGACCAAAAGCATTTGTACTTTGTTGACCATGTAGCAGCAGCCTAACAATTATCTGGTAGCACTAGTTATACTGTTGTGAATTTTTTATTTTTATTTTTTTCTTTCTTTCTTTTTTATTTCATTTTAAATGAAGACCGCTAGTTTCTTTTCCTAACAGAAGTTTTTAAGACAGACTTTATGTTCACCATGGCCAGCTGTTATATATGCCGATTATATCCCACTGTTCATTCTCAGAGGTCATTGTTTGTTTTTATGTTGCAGACGTGGACTGAACCCACCGCACAGAGTGAAGTCCATCTCTATGACCACCTTCACACAGCAGGAAATAGAGTTCCTACAGAAGCACAGCAATGAGGTAACATTAGCATCAGGATTATATCGCTGTCACATTTAACCATGGATTTATATCCGAACCTGTTATCACAAACATGATTCCTCATACAGCCCTGTGGGAGTCTAAGAGGAGTCTTACCTGTTATAAACAAGTTGTTAACATCATTTCTCTTACATTATGCACTCGTTTGTATTCATAATACAATTCTTTGCTATTTTCTAAGAAAAACATGTGGTCTCTCCCTGTCTCTCCAATCTCTCTTTCTCTCAGGTGTGTAAACACATCTGGCTCGGCCTGTACGATGATCGGAGCTCGGCGGTTCCAGACTTCCGTGAGCCTCAGAAAGTGAAGGAGTTCCTCCAGGAGAAGTATGAGAAGAAGAGATGGTGAGAAGAAGACTTCTTTTCACTCTCTTACAGCAGCCATTCCAGAATCAGTGTTTAATTTTGCATTTAATACACAGGTACGTTCCACCAGAGCAGGCCAAGGTTCTGGCCTCCGTTCAGGCTTCTATCTCGGGTTCTTCAGCGAGCAGCACAAGCAGCACCCCAGAGGTTCTGCCCCAGCCGATCAAAACACTGCACCTGAACAAAACTCCATCCAACCAGGTACCTACTCATTAAGAGAATTTTTCAGCTGCTGTCCGGCTCTCGGCGGCCTCTTGACCCGGTGTCCGGCGCTCGGCGGCCTCTTGACCCGGCATCCGGCGCTCGGCGGCCTGTTTACCCGGCGTCCGGCGCTCGGCGGCCTCTTTACCCGGCGCTCGGCGGCCTCTTTACCCGGCGTCCGGCGCTCGGCGGCCTCTTTACCCGGCGTCCGGCGCTCGGCGGCCTCTTTACCCGGCGTCCGGCGCTCGGCGGCCTCTTTACCCGGCGCTCGGCGGCCTCTTTACCCGGCGTCCGGCGCTCGGCGGCCTCTCGACCCGGCGTCCCGCGCTCGGCGGCCTCTCGACCCGGCGTCCTGTTGCTTATAGAAATTAAAATTCTACATTTTTGCATCTTTGGGCTTACACTGAAGGAAATGTTGGCTAACAAATATCTGAACTCAATAGTCAACCAAATCGTTTGCCTTCATAACCACTTAAGACTTCCCTCAACCCACTTAAACTACACCCAGGCCTTAATGCTGTGCAGATTTGCTGGTGTGGTTTCAGTATCAGCATCTGCCTCTATATATGGAAAACTGTTTGGGTGACTATTGATTACAAGAGTTTATTAGCTGCATTTGTATTGTGTCAAACGTGTCTAGAGGGATCAGCTATATTTGGCCTAAGTGGAAGATTGTACAAATGTGACTTTTTACTGTGCCATTCCTTTAACAGAACTGGGTTAATAGAACTGAGCTTTCTGTCTGTCTCTCTCTCAGTCTCCGGTGTCCAGCCGTGTCCAGTCTCACCCTGTCGGGCAGGAGAAGAAGTTTGATCTTCTGTCTGATCTGGGTGGGGATATATTTGCAGCTCCTCCGTCCCACACTGCTGGAACATCAAACTTTGCCAACTTTGCACATTTCAACAGACCCTCAGGTAGCTCAGTACACCACACTTCTGAGTGAATCAACCAGAATGGGTTATTTACAGACACTCCAAAATATTAACAAAAAAACACATTTTATATAGAATAACTATAGTTTTACATACAGAACACAATGAGAAATAAACACAAAAGACTAACGAATTTAACATCACTCTTATGGGTTTACGCTCTGTTTTAGAGCGTGACTGTGTGGTCCAGCAGGCAGCCTTCGTTTTTGTACACTCGTTCTCGGGATTCTCGGCCACTATTTGTTTTAACACCCATTTTCAAGCGGTAGTGCTGTGCCGTCGCTTTACTGTGATGTGTTTAGTTTGTTTTGAGCGTTATCAATGAGAAACAAAGCCAGAATTAATGATAATTGCGTGGGTGGAGCCTTTGTTTTGACAGATCATCTCGCACAAGCTCGGGAGTTAGATCAGAAGGTTTAGAATTGACTCGTAGCTGCACTCACGCTACCATATTGCAGATCACTGCCAACCCGGAAATCGTTTCCAATTGGAAAATTTGTCCGAAAGGCAAAATCAGGATTAAAATGGTCTTTTAGGCTCAAGGCCATCATTGAGGATTGTCCCATAGGACTGCTGCCCTGGACCGGTTTGACTTTGAGCTTAAGTGTAATAAGTTATTAAAGCTCTAGGGGGCAGCGCTGAGTAATGTTTGTATATTTGAGCTGAGTCTATGCTCAGTTTGTAGCTACTGAGATATTTGTCATTATTTTTGTGACTCTTATTCTTCAGCTAAAGCTTCCTGATGGTGACGGGCCCAGAACCTTCTAGACTGTGTGAAAGTTGAAATGTTCTAGATACTCTTTCACTGTCTTTTTATGTTGATTTATTTGTGGCGTTTTTGTAGCTCCAAACAGTTCAACCACAGACTTTGCCAAGTTTGATTCGTTTGGACATTCTGGTGTGTCTCAACATTTCCCCCCTCCATCAGCATCATCTTCATCTTCATCTCACCCACAACCTTCCCTTCAGAACCCTCAAGCAGGTACCATAACCTTCTGGTTATGCTTAACGGACCTGTCTCCTTATCACCTGATCGCATTATTCATGATCTTAGTCTGTAGTTTGTTTGTTTAGAGAGCATGAGAACTCCTTTACCTACCAAGTTCTACAACCTTTAAACAAAACATGTAGCTTTGTGTTATTTCTAATCTGTTTTTAAAGCAGGAAGTGTGTCTGTGCCCCCACTGCCCAGCATGGCACTGCCCACCTCTCACGCCGGAGTGTCCAGCGAAGACCGCTATGCCGCTCTGGCCGAACTGGACAATGTCCTTGGCTCGACCCATAAAATTACACAGGGGTAATCTGGACTCATTTACTCATCACTGTCTAATTTTGCTGCAGGTGTAGTACAGAGTCAGGACCAAAGAGGGCACTGCTCACATTCTCTCTCTTTCTGGTTTAACATTTTAATTTTCATTTTTTTTTATTTTGGTGTACACACATTACATATTTATTTACACAGTCAAGCTGTATTAAATTACAAACCGGATTCCAAAAAAGTTGGGACACTAAACAAATTGTGAATAAAAACTGAATGCAATGATGTGGAGATGGCAAATGTCAAT
>BRDA01001824.1:24815-52034 GCA_036984385.1 Crenuchus spilurus
ATTATTATTATTATTATTATTATTATTATATTACTATTTTATTATTATTACTATTAGTAGTAGTAATAGTAGTAGTATTTTTTTTTATGTTACTATTATTATTATTATTATTATTATTATTATTATTATTTTACTATTTTATTATTATTACTATTAGTAGTAGTAGTAGTAGTATTGAAATTCATACATCATTATTATTTATAATAAATTTTTTTATTATTACTATTTTATTATTATTAGTAGTAGTAGTAGTAGTAGTAGTAGTAGTAGTAGTAGTAGTAGTAGTATTGGTATTATTATTTTTATTATAATTTTTTAATTATTATTGTTATATTACTATTTTATTATTATTATTATTGGTATTTTTGTATTATTATTATTATATTACTATTTTATTATTATTATTAGTAGTAGTAGTAATAGTAGTAGTATTTTTTTTTTTTATGTTATTATTATTATTATTGGTATTTTTGTATTATTATTATTGTTATATTACTATTTTATTATTATTATTATTAGTAGTAGTAATAGTAGTAGTATTTTTTTTTTTTATGTTACTATTATTATTATTATTATTATTATTATTATTAATATAATTCATTCATTATTTTTCAATAATGTTCAATATAATTTTACCTGCAGTGTGTTTGAAGCTGTGCCAGGGACTGCAGCTGCCCAGAATCAGCCAGTTCTTCCCAGCATGCAACAGGGTTTTACAGGTAAGGTATGTTCTGCTGTATAGACGTTCTCTCGTCAAGACGTTCTCTGACTGTTCGTTTCTTTTCTTGGACGTTCTGCAGCTGCTCCTTCCACAAATCCGTTCCTGGCTTCCGGAATGGCTCCAGAACCGATGTCTACTAACCCGTTCCAGACCAACGGTAGAGCATCAGCTTCAGGTGGATCAGCTTCCGTCGAACTAGCAGCGGTTCTAAAGGCCGCTACACACCAGAGGATTTATTACTAATTGTTTGGCCGTTATAGAGGGCGAAAATGTGACCTTGAACAAATTTTCTCAGATGATGAGAACTCCGTGAGCCAATCACAGCCGATTTCTGTCACTTCGCCTGATTAATGAACACACAAATACACACATACACAGTCATATGAGAATATTATGATCATCCTGCCTCGACCTAGGACATCATAGATGCCACGGGACATTGTGATGGCTGACACTGTTAACTCGTCCACGGTGGTGCATCGATTGCTCTACACCACTCGTCAGAATTGTTGTTCCCCTCTGGCATCAGTGGCCCATGTGGCACCACTGTTATGCTGTTGGGAGGCACTCAATGTACCAGAAGTATGTACACCTTCACTGCAGCAGCTCTAGAACATCTCGCAGTTGGTGGTTCCGCCCTTCACCGGAGTTCTCACATGTCCTTTCCATAATGATAGTTTTATATTCTGCTACAACTGACTGGTGTGCTCACTTATTTATAAGTGCAATAAACCCTGTCACATGGCATCTGTGGCGTCCCGAGTTCATTCCAAACCGGGGGGCGGTCATAATATTCTCATATGACTGCGTGTGTGTGTGCATGTATGTGTTTTGTGGCTGAATACAATGAAATCCTCAGTCCAAAATCCAAAATCTATTACACAGTGTTTCCTGGACAATAGAGCACGTTACTCTAACGAAAGCAGGATAAGCCTTGAATGAGGAGGTGTTCCGATACTTTTGTCCGTACAGTGTATCCTATCAAGACACCATCATGTGTTTTTTTGTTTTATTTATTTATTTGTTTCTTTCTTTTAGGCTCGATGAGCATGCCGGCTGGTTTTGGGAACACCCCAAGTTACTGCCTGCCCACCAGCTTCAGTGGGACGTTCCAGCAACCCTTCCCCGGCCAGGGACCCTACCACCCCCTCCCCCCGGCAGCCTACACTCAGCCTAACGGTACGCTGATCACTTCTGTATCAATCACCTCTCACAGGGCCCCACCTCGCAGTCACACCTCACTTTACCACAATAATGGCAGTGAGCTCACGTGAATGTGGTTATCACAGCTTTGTTTTAATGAACAAATGAATTATTGTTTGTTTTTTCTCCAATCACTGATGTGCTCCTGAGTTAATCAGTTTTTTTTTTTTTTTTTTTTTTTTTTTAATCAGGCAGGACTGCAGCATTTACTAATATAGTGATCCACTTAGTAAACGTAGTGATACATGTGTGTGATATATTTTACAGTTAGGCTAGTTTTCTTCACAGCATTAGTTTATTCATCTTAATTGGCTCTTTGTTTTATCTTGCAGGTGGATTTCCTGCTTATGCTCAGGCCAAACCTCCAATGACCTACGGTCAGCCTGCAATGTCCAGCAACCCGTTTATGGTGAGCCAGCCGATGACCTTTCTGAATCCTCACGATCAGATCAAGCAGAATTAGAAATAAATGTGATCTGTCTGCGTTTCTGCTGATTTGATCTGTGTGATTTAATTAATAAATTAATAAAGAATTTATTTCTGCTTTTGTCACAGTCACTCCTTCTTTATTATTATTGTTATTATTATTATTATTATTATTATTATTTATTATTTATTATGTCTTTAAATGTTTTGTGAGATTACAGAGTAATCCTAAAGCTTGAATCAGTATTTAACCTCTTGAGACCTGACCCTGTACTGTCAGAATAAAAGGTACAGCACAGGTTTTGACATTGTAGACATCCCCTTAAGGGTCCATCACGTCCTGAAGGTCCAGTAATGGATCTGTCATGGTCTTAAGATCCAGTAGTGAATCTTAAAGCTTCTACATTTTCTTTTCCAAGAGGAAAAATTCCAGAAAGTTCCAAAAAAACTACACTTGTATCACAATAAATACTGTATCTGAAACGACGTAAATTAAATTTGATTTAAGGTGAACACATTGTGTGAGAAATTGGGAATAAATGTGACCCCGCCAGGGAAAACCAGGCCAAAGTCACTGGGCAACTTATTGAGATATCATGTCAATATTGTGTCACTCACATTAGCGACAAAACATAGCCACTCGGTATTATTGCTGTAAATGAAAGATAACAGTCTCAGATATGTATCGTAGTAGATATTTTGATCAAAAACAAAACTTAAATTCACAAATAAGTTGTTTTGAAAAACAAATTTTGAAAAACAAAAGAATTACTTTGACCTGGTTTTCCCTGGCGGAGTCACAAATGTTATATTTTATTATTTATAATGATGTGCAGGGGGTTTGAAAGTTTGTGAATCCTTTCACATTTTCTTTGTTTCTGCATGAATTTGATGTAAAACTTCATCTTTAAAAGTAGAGAAGAAGAACCAAGTGAGAGAAAAATATTACATTTGGTTGCCTATTTATTGAAGAAAATGATCCAATATTACATGTCTGAGTGGCAAAAGTATGTGAACCTTTACTTTCAGTATCTGGTGCGACCCTCTTATTCTTGCTTTAGGACTTTAATCCAATAAAAATGTTGCAGAAGGACAAGACTAACTTGGCCATTCAGAAACGTGAACTTTTAACCATTCTTTGGTAGAATGACCCACCTTCTCTTGAGATTCAGTTCATGGACAGATGTCCTCATATTTACTTTTAGAATTGGCCGATATAGTTGAGAATTCATTGTTCCATCAATGATGGCAATGTGTCTTGGTCCAGATGCAGCAAAACAGGTTCAAATCATGATACTACCACCACCATGTTTCACAGATGTAATGAGATTCTTATGCTAGAATGCAAGTTTTCCTTTTTCCAAACATAACACTTTTCATTTAAACTAAAAAGATCTATTTTTGTCACATCTGTCCACAAGACATTGTGCCTTCTGTCTTGTCCATGTGATCTTTAGCAAACTGCAAATCTCCTTTGTGTGAGCCGTGATCCGGTTCCACAAACGTGCTGTGAAGATCAGAGTTTGCTTGATCCCTGTTCTTTAACTAAAACAGGGCACCCACTCATCCCATTGATTGACAATGCCTGACTGAAGTGATCTGCTATTACTAAAGGTTTAAATAGTTTTTACACTCATATACATGTAATATTGGGTCATTTTCCTCAATAAATTAATGACCAAGTCTAATATTTTGTTACATTTGCTCTCTTTGTCTGATTTTAGGACGTGTGGTAATGGGATCAAGTTTTAGGTCAAATGTATGTAGAAATCATAAATGGTTCACATAAGAGAGACAGTTTTTTTAATTCAATTTTTAAAAAATCTATATTTATAGCTCCCTTCTGTAAATAACAGTATATCATACAGTTTTGGATATCACATAATTAAGACTTTTGGGTTGTTATTGGCCGATTGCAGATATTTCTTTGTGTGCGCAGTTAATAATTAATTAATAATCAATTAATAATTGAGTACATTGTGTAAAATGTGTTTTTCCAGCTGTATCACTTTCAATTACTTTTTAAACAAATACATGTATCTGTAGTCATTTAGGAGTTATTTTCTATATTCATCATGTTAGCATCATGCTAATTGGTGTGCATACACTTCCATTACTTGTTAGCTACACTAGCCTCGTAACTGATGAATTGTAATTGTGCTGGTATTTGTGCACCTTGTAGTGATTTCATGATTAATGTCTATACAAATACTTTTTTTGTTTTTACTTCTCCAGAGTGGAGCTCCAGCTGGATCGTATCCTACAGGAGGATCCTCCACTAATCCATTCCTCTAAACTCACACACACACACGTACAGCACACGAGCGCTCTGACACACCACGGCTTCAGCACACTGAGAATAGTTAAGATTTTATATCCACTGCACTGAGAGTTTGGCCGTTATAGCAGAGTCAAAGTTGTGGAGATGCAGATGTTCCTCACCTCACCCTCATCTGTGTTTTCAGGAAAAAAACAAAAAAAAACCTCCACCACATTTACACTGCTCAGCAAAAGTTTGGGGACACAATGCTTTCATTTTGAGTGAGTAGGGAAGAGATAGTGTGAATGTAAAGGTCTGATGCAGCCAATCAGACTTTAAAAACATTTACACCAATGACCTTTTCAGGACCCTTTGTCATTTATCACAGCTTGTGTAGTAAATATTAAAACTAAATAAGAACTAAACACTCCCCATGATCACTGTGAAACACAACTTCAGGACACTGAGGATATTTGAGAATTTAATTTGTGGTTTTATCTTCTGAAACAGTTTGTGTAGTAAATGTTAAAAACAGAAAGTAAGTAAAAATGAAATAATTTATATGCGGTACTGATTTTAAAAAAATAAAAAAGAACCCAAAATCCAAATTTTACTTTAAATACATGTATAAAAATGAAGATTAAATGAAAAAATATTGTAATTCAAAGATCCTCCAAGCAGTAAGTAATGTTATCACTAATGAAAATAAAAACTTTTTAAAACAATTTAACTATTAAATTATTTAACAAAAAAAAATAAAAATAAAAACGGCAAGTTTAAAAATACTAAAACTAAACCAAAACCCTGTTTATTGCAAATTAAACATTAATTACAGGGAGGGCAGCAGTGGGTGCTGTTATTATTTATTCCATGACTCACAACACATGCCAGCGTATTCAGACTTTTTTTTTTTGTTTTGTTTTGTTGCTGATTTGGCTAAGAAGAAAATATTTTTTTTAGTTTGTATAACATCCATTGTGAATGTTTAATTTGAACGTGTCACAGTTTGTGTAATAAATATTGAAAACTAAACGAAAACTCCTCCGTAATAAACAAAAACCAGACAACAACTTTTTCTGCATGTGTAAAATTAACTAAAACTAAATTGGAATAGTTGTTTAAGTTGACTTTATTTTGGAAAGTAGGGTGTCCCCAGACTTTTGACAGGCGGTGTGCGTACAGCTTTGACTCGGTAAGTACTGTTTTTACGCATAGAAGTTACGCTCCTTGTGCATATCGATATTTGTAATCCTTTTAAATGCATTATTTAGCAGAAGAGACTGCGCTGAGAAGCTGAATTAGAGACACTGTGAAGCAGCTGATGGAAATGAATGAGTTCTGTTGTGCACCTGCTTTACAGGAGGACAGATGTGTGCTTTTGTAACGGCTCAAACCCAGACAGGGTGTATATGAGGCCCAGATTTCTCTCTAAATGAGCTAGAGACTGTTGGTCATATAGCCTGATACAGAAAGGTGTGTAGTAGGGCCGGACTGATGTGAACGTACTGTGTACAGATTGTGATTTTTGACAATATCAGCAGATTTATATAGTCATAAATGTAAAACAATAGTTTTTCATTAAGCAGTGCTTTACTGATATGATTGTGTGAAATGTCTAATAGCTTTGTAAGGGCCCAGTTGTGAGCTCCACCCATTTACTATACAGCAGTTTAGCTTCACCCATTCAGTCTACAGCAGTTTATCCCCAACCATTATAGAGCAATTTTGCCCCTTCCATTCACTATATAGCACTACTGCAGGTTAGCCCCACCCATTTAGCTGACAGCAGTTTAGCTCCACCCTTTTAACCTGCAACAGCTTAGCTCCACCCATTCACCCTACAGCAGTTTAGCTCCACCCTTTCAACCTGCAGCAGTTTAGCCCCACCCATTCAGCCTATGGAAGATTAGAACTTCCCATTCACCCTACAGCAGATTAGCCCCACTCATTGAGCCTACAAGCAGTTTAGCTCCACCCATTCAGCAAACAAGTTCAGCGCCACCCATTCACTATACAGCAGTTCAGCTCCGCCCATTCAGCCCACAGCAGTTTAGCTCCACCCATTCAATCCCTACTGCATCTAAGGCAGTAAAGCTGTTAGGAGTTTTTAGCTTGAATCGATTTTTGAATAAGCCACGATACAGGACAGCCAATCAGAGCAGAGGTCATTTACATATATCAGTTTTTAAACCTTGAATCTATTTGTGTTATGGAAAGAATTGTTATAAAGACTCCAGTGGAGAAATCAAATGCAATAAAATGTTGGATGCGGGCCTTTTAAAGCCAAACGAACAGAAGTGTTTGTGTTCACTATAATGTAATACACCGATCAGCCACAACATTATGACCACCTATTTTGATTGTACATTTTATCAGCTCCACTGAGCCTACAGGTGCACTTTGTAGTTCTACAATTACAGACTGTAGTCCATCTGTTACTCTGTGTACTTTGCTGGCCTCCTTTCAGCCTGTTCTTCAATGATCAGAAACGCCACAAAGTAGGTGGATCATTCTCAGCACTGCAGTGACACTGATGTGGTGGTGGTGTGTTAGTGTGTGTTGAGTGAACCAGACACAGCAGAGCTGCTGGAGATTTTAAACACTGTGTCCACTCACTGTTGGTAAAGTCAGAGACGGTTTGTGTTGGTTCTCTAGTCCTTCATCGGTGCTCACATGATGCTGTTGCCTGGTTGTTGACTATTTTCACTCCAGCAGTGACACTGAGGTGTTTAAAAATGTCAGCAGCTGCACTGTGTCTGATCCAGCACAACACACACTAACACCACCACTACGTCAGTGTCACTGCAGTGCTGAGAATGATGCACCTGCTCTGTGGGGGTCCTGACCACTGAAGAACAAGTGAAACTAAAATGAACAATGAGTGGAGATACAAGGAGGTGGTGTTATTGTTATGGCTGATCAGTTGTACATCAGCTCACATTAAAGAATGAACCCTTTTGGAGTGTTAGTATGGGTCAGATGATGTTCGGATCAGGCCCTGGTGTGCAGATGAAGCAGGCGTGTACAGCAGTTGGTCAGTAATAAATGAAGTTTTTCTCTGATCTGTTTTGGAAGCTTTTTGTTGCTAAAGCAGGGTTCACCTGTGACGTGCTCCATCGATGGTTTTTCAGTTACACCTACATCAGATTTACCATTACAAGTGTATAAGTTAATGTGTACATATATAAATACATGTATAAAATATTAAAGCTTTTTAACTACTGTATAAAGTGTGGCTTATTGAGAGGTTCTCCATGACTTTTTCATCTCGAATTGTGGCAGAATTTAGAATTAATGGAATGTATTTACTTTCCTCATCACTGAGAATGAAGGCTTTTTATATATTTTTGCTAGATTGTGTTTGGAATTCAGTAACCAGCCCATCATGATTGACTTCAGGTACGCTGTAAAAATTTTTAGGAATAATGCCAGTATTTGATATTCCATCGATATTTACATATTATATCCAAATAACTATGTTTCAGTTAGTTCATTCAGCCAATTATTGTTTCAATAAATTCACTTTTTTCAAGTCATTAATAATTTGTTAATAAAAACCTGCATACCGTCTTCTAGTCAAAATAATGGTTTGTAATCACACAGACTATAGATATGAAGTGAAATGTTGCAAAAATATGGGGACTCGTATATTACGCAGTAAAACATAAATCTTAAAAATATGAAATGGACCATAATAATGAAATGAGGAAGTTGAAATGTACAATATTTAAAATATTAATGAAAATTACATTTTCCTTTAATTTCATTTTACAATTAATTATTACAAAAAAATAGTTTCTCAAGTTGAATATAAAAAAATTAATTTATACAGGGCGGCTTGGTAGTTAGCATCCTCCCATTCTCAGCTGAGGTCTTGGGTTCCCCATCTGGGTGGAGTTTCCATGTTCTCCAGGTGTCTGGGTGGGTTGTCTTCAGGTTTCCTCCCACAGTCCAAAAGCATGGAGATCAGGGGTGCCCTGTCCTGGGCTTAATTGTGATAGTGTAATGCCCTTCCCTGCGCCCAGTGAACAGATAGTGGACTAACCGCGACCCTGATAAGGACTAAGTGGATGAGATAATGGATGGAATTTATACACATTTTTAAATGTAAAAATGCAGTGAATAAAATGTAACTAATATGGAATAAAAAAAAAATGTTAATAAAATGGAATAAAACGACTGTATAATAAATAACGTTAATAAATATCATTCATAAATCAAATGAATAAATTGAATTTAAAATGACTAAAATGTCAGTAACAGTGAATTCACAGAATGGAATAAAGTGAATAAATAAAATGCAATAAAAATTGACAATAAAATTTAATGAAAAAATACAATAACATTTAATGAATAAAATATTAAACGTTAATAAAATGAAATTAATTATAAAAAAATAATGAAATGGAGTAAAAATTAATGTCTGTGTCTGAAACCTGAAGGTAGATGACTTGATCCCTAAGTCGGTGCTTTAGAAGGCAGCAATGAGACAGGCTTTTATAACGAACATCACATTTAAAACACATTCAGTAGCATCAGCACACAGACAGAGCTTTAAATGAAGTGTTTTATGTAAACACTGGATTTGGGGCACGGTTTTTTGTCGTTCTCCTTCATGCAGCATGTCATGTTTAGGACTTTTTTTTCAGGAGCGATATTTACTTCCGCCTTTGCGTTGCCATGACAACATGGCGGCTCTGCTGGGAGAGGACCTGTTTGAAATCAGTGGTCAGGGTCCTGCGCCCATGAAAGACTTCTTTTATTTCCAGATTAGAAAAACAGAGGTATTATAACAAGCTTTATTCACTGAATACCTCACACAGACCACATTTACACAGATTTCATCCAGTTTAGTCCGTTTATTAACAGAAATCACCAACATCAGCACTGCTAGCTACCTGCCTGTCCGTTAACTGCTATGTGTCTGCTACATGTCTGTCTGTTATGTCTGTAATCTGTCTGTCTTTTATTTGTCTCTGTTGTCTGTATGTTATTTATTAGCACTCTATCTCTTATCTATCTGCCTGTTATCTGTCTGTTTGTTATGTATGTGGTTAAGTTTCAGATTTTGACTGCATTTAACTATATTAACCATGTTTTAGGTGATTTGGAGATGGTGGAAAATTTCCCTAAGGACCGATTCTCGAAACTCAAAACCAGGAGAAGTGAGAGAATCTCACAGCGACTATTTAGAGGACAGCAGACTGCAGAGTAATACGCTATTCAGCTATACTTATTTTATTCATCTGTACTTGTATTATTCTGCTATATTTCTGTTATTCCCATATTATTTGAGGAAGCTATAACTGATTTTATCAGAAACTATTTTTCTTTGTTATTTTAAGGATTTATGGGCTGTGTGTATGTGGCTGGCCAGTGTAGAGTATAAAGTGTATGAAGCAGATATAATAGCATAGATATAAACACATTTCTGGTTTCAGTGAACAGTCAGTGCAGTTATGAATGTATGCGCATATAAAATTAATGGGATTTATAACAGATTCCCTTGGTGTTGACTTTAGGTCAGGTGGCGATGGTCTTTGGTCCTGATGTATTGCAGTACTCCAAGAACTTGTGCCAGGGTCAGTATGATTATCTCCAGCATCTGCCTGACTCTTTGCTCCTGAACATCATGGCCCATTTGGACTTAGAAGATGTTGCAGGATTTGCACAAACATGCCGCAGGTTTAAAAAGGTTGGTCACTCAGAGAATTATTATACACTTCATTGTCCAGTCTTTCTGAGCAGGCTTTCTAATAAAGTGGATAGTGGGTCTAGCTGCAAGAGAAGCATTTCTGATCAAAGTGACCCTGCATATTTGAGAGGTGCTTCTGATAAAACACCTATGGAGTGTAGTTATAAGGTAAGATGTGCTAATAAACTGGACTCTCTTTGTAAATCACTCGATTCTGTAATGTGTCTTTATTTCCAGCTCTGTAGCTCAGAGGAGTTCTGGGAGCAGACGGTAAGGACACACTGCGACACTGTTACAGAGGGGATGGTGGATTTAGCACAGGAGGTGGGCTGGAGAACCGTGTTTTTCACCAACAAACTGCAGCTACAGAAGCAGATCAGCCGCCGGAAAATAAAGAACGCAACAGCCATCGCTGCTTTGAGTGAGCCGAGTCCAGCCTTTTCAGACTTGCAGATGGACGGTCTGAGTGGATATGGGGACTGGAGCACTGACCCTAGGAATGGAGATAAGTGAATAGAACTGACCTTTACTTGCTTCTCCCACAAATGTGATTTTGTATAGTTTCAATCATAAATGTGTTCTATTGTAGCTCCGCCCACAAAAGTGTAGAGGGGGCAGTTTACAAATTTCTACAACTGTTATGTGACACATTGAAATGCTGCCCTGGTTGTAATTCATTGGTCATTTTGCCTTATTTATGTTTATGTTTTATTAACATGGGTAAGATGTACACTCAGCATAGCTGGTCTGTGCCATTTCTTAATGACTTCAGACCACTTTTCACTCTTTTTTTCTACTAATTTGCTGCATTTGGACTCAATTACAAAGTTAATTATTTTTAAACGATTCAGTGTTTTGTGAAAAATGACACTTTTTAATTAAGAAACTGTTCTGATATTTTTTCAGCTTTTTTTTTCTTGGGGAACAAATTAAAATTAAAATGTCTATTTTAATCACTGCTTTTTCACACTTGCTGGTCTATTTTACCACATTTATGAGCTTTTATTTAGAAATGTCTCACATTGATCTCACATTTGCTCATCCTGACACTCCTTTACACTGTTGTAGTACAAAATAATGTACAGCAAAATGCACAAAGAGAAGACAACTATTAGAGCAGAGTTACTCCTTTATTTCAAACACTGAACACAGTAGTTTTACAACAAACCAGTAACACAGAAGTAACCAATCCACAGCCAGTAAACATACACTATATACACTCAATGGCCACTTTATTTAGGTACACATGCCATACAGGTGCACTTTGTAATTCTACAATTACAGACTGTAGTCTGTTTGTTTCTCTGTAGACTTTGTTCACCTTCATTCACCCTGTGTAGCAATGATCTGCACCACCACAGGGCAGGTATTATTTGAGTGGTGGATCATTCTCAGTGACACTGATGTGGTGGTGGCGAGTTAATGCTGGATCAGACAGCTGCTGATGTTTTTATACATCAGTGTCACTGCTGGAGTGAAAGTAGTGCTCAGCCTACAGCATCCAGTGAGCACAAATGATGGACTCGAGGAAAACATAAACTGTGCAGCAACAGATGAGCTACTGTCTCTTAATTTACAGCTATTGGGCCAAAAAGGTAGATGTGTGTCTAATAGTAATAGTAGTCAGCTACTTTAAGTTGACACAGAGGTAGAAATACACACACAGCTTGTCTAGTACCTGTAGAGAAGTACTTTCAATAGAATATGACTCTGAAGCAGATGAACCTGAACCTATTGGTATCATGTCTAATGCGATGTGTGGGCTAGGGAGGTATAAAGCCCCCCAGCATTGAACTGTGGAGCTGTATACTCCATCCAGTACTTTTGGGATGAGGTGGTGGTGGTGATCATCCAACATCCTGACCTCACTAACAGCTCTCGCGGCTGAATGCAATCAAATCCTCACAGCAATGCTTGGGAATCTAGTAGAAGGACTTCCCAGGAAAGTAGAGATAACAAAAGCTAGGGATGAGGACAAAAGGACACTTTTTGAAGAGCCTTGATTTCAATGAAGAAGTAGGTGTCCCAAAACGTCGTCCATCTCATCATTTTACTGGTGAACACTGTTAGTTTGAGTTTTAATAGTAGTTTACAAATTATTATATAATAAAAGCATCCAAATACTTTTGGGGGGCAGTATATACACTTCAGTTTAGCTGTTTTATTACACACTGTAAAATTGTTATACATATGCATTAACAATAGATGAGCTCTGTTTGGTGCCATAAAGTAATTTTTTAAAGTTTTTAAAAAGAAAAAAAATACATTACATTAGCCATCAAAAACACATTTAACCATTTGAGTTCTACATATAAGATTGACCTTTCCTACCATCTGTGAGCACTCATTGAGTTCTGGTTTCCGTCTGGTTCTTCTGATGATCTTAGAGAATAGGTATGTCATCATCATCTTGTAGAGTGATGACACTAGGAGAAGTCTCTTTACTTATAGACCTACTTATTACACTCCTCAGTGCTCTTTTGAAGGACAATGCACATGCAAAACGGTATGAGAATTGTGAATATTTCTGTATTGTTCGTAATTTAATTCAAGCATTGTACTATTTTTTATTCATAGCACATTAAATGACAGATTCCAAACCTGTTTTTGGTTTTAAAGTTGTTCAGTATGGCTTACAACTCATTTCATTTGTAGTTTAAGTGAATTACTATTCAAAAGGTGTCAACTTTAAAACAAAAACGGTTTGAAATAATTGTTAAATTAAATTTTGAACACGATTGAACATTTCTACCATATTTTAAGTGTGTTTGAGATGCACTATTACGTTAAACACACACACACAGTGCTGTAGTAGGCGCTCACAGACCGACTCTCAGCACAGCCTACCAAAACGGCAATGTTGCATTTTTTGTGTCATCGAATAGTGTGAATTTTGAAAAGGCAGCTTCATTGCATTTATTTTGATCCACCTATAGCACTTTTCCACCAACACGGAACCGGCACCGTTCTGGTTCATGAACCTAATTTTGAACCGTTCGGCGCATTTCCAACAACAAAAATAGTGCTCCGAACCAGGAACGTTCGTTTGCAGCGGGAACCAAAAATACTTGGTTTTTCAGTGCGAACCAAACTCGCCTGCGCACTCAACGCAAGAAGACGGCGACTCGTAACGTACAGTGGTCCATTGAAGAAACTCAGTTTTTGTTATCTGTTGGTGTTCTCCGGAGTTTCAGGAGAAACTTGAGGGGAGTATTAGAAAGGAGAAACTCTACAGCGAGCTGGTGGAGGATTTAGCTCGGGCAGGTTTTGTTCGTTCAAGAGAGTGAGTGATAAATAAGCTAAAGAAGCTAAAGAAGGACTACAGAGATTCTAAAAAGGAGCTATCGCGCAGTGGAGCTGGACGAGGGAAGACAAGATTTGACTTGTGAAGTGAAACAAACATTTGTACCAAGAGCACAAATGCTCACAAGTAGTCGATGCGCTCCGCCATCTTTGTTTATAATTCCGCTTTGTTGATGACGTACACTGTGACGTATCCTCGGTTCAACTAAAACTAGTGGAAATGCGGGCTGGTTCACTAAAAAGCACCGAGGTTCTCATAAGCCCGAACGGCACCAGTTCAAGAACCAGAGTTATTTTGGTGGAAAAGTGCTACTAGATGACTTATGAAGTCACACAAGAACTTGACTAATGATTGGTCGGTATCAAACGTCTAGTTTTGCCAGTCATCCAATCAAGACACGGCAAAAATGTATAGCGCTAATCTGACACAGGGAACATTATGAAAGACGTCTAGTCTGATCCCAGGATTTGTGGTTCTTCATCTCATTTATAGTTTTATAGAGTCTTGGTTCCTCTTACTTGTTCTTTGTGGTCTTAATGAATGTCCTTTAAAGTCTTAAAGAAGTCTCTTGAGTCTCTAGACTTTAGTCTTCTTCTCTGTACTTTTTCATCCTCTTGGGATGTTTTTCTGTTGACTTTAGAGTTGCTAGTTTCAGAGATGGTGGTAGAAGTACTGTATTGGTTCCAGTACTGGCATTGTCCATGCCAGTCATTCCAAATTCCAGTTTTTATTCTTCCTATAGACAAGTCTTAAGTGCAAGACCAGATTAGAACCATGACGCCTCCCTGGAAATAGTACTGTGCTTCTTTTGGATGTGAATGGAACCTCTACACCGAAAAGATAAATCCGAGTTCCTGGAATGAAGAATACCTTACACCTGAATGCATTCAAGATCCATTCAGGGGTTCAACAATCTTCTCTAAGCTTACTTTTCAGACCGCATGTTCTTGATCACTCTCTACTGCATGTTGTACCTCACTCTCAAGGTCAACAGTCTCAAGCTTGTCCTCGTCCCACTCACGTTCAGCAGCCAGACCAGATAAGGTGCTGTTTGCAGGGCAGATGGGCGTGGTATTGTCTAAGCTGACCGATCTGGTAGCAGAACCTGTGCTAGGTGCTGTTCCTGAGCTGTTTATGGTTCCTGCGCTAGAACTATCCACATGGATGGCCAATCCCACACCCACACATCCTCGGAGGCACTGCGGTACAAATCGGGGAAGTTCTTCTTGGATCTGTTTGCAGCGCAGACCATAAACCACTGGACTGAGGGATTGGGCAGTGCTGTAAACCAGGAAAGTGGCCACAGCAACTGGTAGGGATTGTTGCACTCGTGTGATGATTATAATTGCAGGCAAAATGTGCAAGCTCATCTGCAGGCTGTGGATGAGGATTGTCTGGCGGCCCTTGCTGTTGGACTGGGAGAAGTGTCCAGCACGACGGCCTTCAAGGTAGATCAAAAAATAGCTGCCAAAAATGAGCAGGACGATCAGGATCAGCTGTATAAGAGCGCTAACAATGCAGGTCTTGTTTTCCAGAGCAGTAGAGCATTCAGGGTCCAGACCAATCATGTAGTCCCAAGAGTGATGGATGCAGACCAGTACAGTGAAGACCACTGGATTAACCAAAGCCAACAGCCAGGTTAAAACCATGATCCAGCAGAAGGAACGCTGGATTAGTGCCGGGTAACGAAGAGGCTGGCAGATGGACAGGCAGGTGCACATACACATCAGGGTGAGGATCATGGTCAGCGCACGGGCCATCACCACCTGTAAATAGTAAAACATTAAAGATCCATATTGTAATCTCTAAGCACAATCTTTTAAAAAGAGTTTAATACCTGAGCAGAAGTGCCCAATAAACGTAATTTCTTTTGTTAATATACATCCATTTCAGTCCTGTAACACATTCAAAAAAGTGCAAATGACCTTCGCCAAAGGACACACCCTGGATTTTGGATGGTCTGGATGGTCCTTTTCATCTTTGGTCTGGAGCACACAGCATCCATTTCTTCCAAAAAAGTTCTGGAATACTGATTTGTCTGACCACAGTACATGTTTTCACTGTTTGGTGGCTCATTCCAGATGCATCTGAGCCCAGAGAAGTTGACCATTTCTGGATATGGTAAATGTAAGAGTTTTTTTAGCACAGTAAAGTTTTAACAGGAATGCTTGGTAAAGGTTTGCTACAGTAATCTCTTGTCTTTGTGGTTATATCAGCTATCGATGAATGACGGTTCTTGATGCAGAGCCGTCTGAGGAATCACAGATCACTGGTCTGCTCATGCCTTTTATGCACTGAAATTCCTCCAGATTCTTTTAATCGTTTAATGATATTATGCACTGTAGACAAGGAAATATGCTAATCACTTCCAGTCTTTTTTTGATGAACATTTATTTTGCATTTGTAGGCAAAAAAAGCCTGTCTTTGTTCCTCAAAGTCTCATCTATTTGTGGATAGTGCTTTTGTACCAAATCATGATTACAATCACCTGTTGACATCATCTGTTTAAATCGCATCATTATTTAGTTGTTTTTGTTTTTACCTCATTAGTCCTACTAGCCCTAATTTTTTAAATATGTTGCAGGTCTGAAATCCAGGAATGGGTGTATATTAACAAGTGAAATGAAGTTGACCAGACAAAACATCTTGGGTTCATACTGTCTGCAATCAAATAAAAAATCAAAGTAAATGTGTCACACCCCCGCGGGCCTTGCCCATCTCTGTGTTTTGCATCCGTTTTCATCCTCCTCGTGTTCATCCTAAGTCATATCTCCACACCCCTGTGAAGTCACGTCATTGTTCAGGACTGTTCCTTTGTTTGTGTCCAGTCACTTCCCATCTAAAGTCTCCTCTTTGTGTCATAGTAATTGTCAGTAATTGCAAATTGATACTGTTTGAATAGTAATTACTAATTAACACTGATTAATGAAATATTCTAACATAAATATTATAATCCATACTAAGCAACATTTAAAAAAGGCTTGAAATATGTTACTTTGCATGTGATGAATATAAAATATGGCAGTTTACTTTCTTGAATTATGCTTACCATTATGAACAATGAACTTCACAATATTCTATTATTATTACTACTATTAATGATAGATAATATAATAATACATGAAAAATGCATCATATATAAATATATGATAATGTATGATATACAAATATATGTTATGATTGAGCTCCTTAAGGACACCACATTTACACAATTTATTTAAAACGGAGTTTGATCTGATGATTAATAGATGGCTTCTTGTTGAAAATGTGATGCAGGCCTTGTTCAGGGAGAGTTCATTATTCTACATTATTCTTAATTTTTGTGAATTATCACAGTAAGAGCTCACTGAACCAGTCACAGCTGGTTTTGCCATTGGCAATGTCTGTGCAATTGTGTTTTCTTAACTCGTCGCACGGCAGGTTTCCGCTCTACAGGCTCCCTGTAGTTCTTCATCATTAACACCATCTCACTCCTCACTTCAACATGTTCTCTGTATTACATCGGATTCTCTGTATGCCCAAATCTTAATGTTCTTATACAGAAACTGTAAAGGGGAATGCAGTACCCGCTGCCATCAGGGGTCAGCTGCGGGGCACTCCAAAAGCAACTCCCCAGCCTAATTAAGGGATTTCACCTGCAATGGGTAGCATATAAGGAGGGTGTCTAACAGGCCTCCATGTCACACCTTCACAGAGTGTAGACCGGTAATGTATGCTGCAGAAGAAAAAAGAAAAGACAAACACCAAACCAAAGAGAAGACTAAAGAATAGAATAAATCTGAAAAGAGGTTACAAGAGGTTGGGAGTTCGAATCCCACTTTTAAGTTTGTGCACAAGCACTGTCCACACTATTCACTATTTAACAGAAAGTGCATTCACTTAAAAGCAATAGCTCATTTCTTTGCATCCCCACACAATAAGACCCAGTCCTCTGATCTTGGGCCACTCCCCTATCAAACTGTGACAGAAACTACATTAAGTCAATACAAAATGTTGATTTGTTTGGTTAAAGATCTCTTTAAGTGATCAGAAAATTGTGTTTTGCAATAAAACAACACATGCTCACAATTTGCTGTTGAACACTAAATGTATAAGCTTTTTGACTTTTTGTCCCAGAAATCATTGATTTTAGGCAGCGCTGCACTGCAGGGACTTTATGCAGGTTCATAGAAACAAAGACCTGGGCTATAGATTGTAACTCGTTAAATGAATGTTTTTAAATCTGAGGCTACTGAAAACAGATCAGCAGCTATAGTACAGTAGCCTGGGCCTAGTACCATACCTGGATGTAGCCAATATCAGTCTTTTTGTTCATTCAACACATTAATATCCAGAAAGTCTATTAATATTAAAATCTGGAATTAAGCTCTAACAAGGATAATATACAGAATGAAAATCTAATAAAGTTAATATCCAGAATGAAGATCTAATAAGGTTAAACTCGTTACCTGTATAAAAGACACCTGTCCACACAATCAATCACACTCCAAGGACATCAGGGACAAAACTGTAGACCTGCACAAGGCTGGGATGGGCTACAGGACAATAGGCAAGCAGCTTGGTGAGAAGGCACCAATTATTACTTTTGGCGCAATTATTAGAAAATGGAAGAAACACTAGATGACTGTCAATCTTCCTCGGTCTGGGGCTCCATGGAAGATCTCGCCTCGTGAGGTAAGGATGATTCTGATAAAGGTCAGGAATCAGCCCAGAGTTACAGAGGAGGACCTGGTCAATGACCTGAAGAGAGCTGGGATCACAGTTTCAAAGAGGACCATTAGTAACACACTACACCGTCATGGTTTAAAATTCTGCAGGGCATGCGAGGTCCCCCTGCTCATATCAGCACATGTTGAGGCCTGTTTGAAGTTCGCCAATGACCTTCTGGATGATCTTGGAGGTCATGTGATCAGATGAGCCTAAAATAAAGCTTTTTGGTATGAACTCCACTTGCTGTGTTTGGAAGAAGAAGAAGGATGAGTACAACCCCAAGAACACTGTCCCAACCATGAAGCATGGGTGGAAACATCATACTTTGGGGTGCTTTTCTGCAAATGGGACAGGATGACCGCACCATATTGAAGGGAGGATGGATGGGGTCATGTATGAAGAGATTGTAGCCAACAACCTCCTTCCCTCAGTAAGAGCATTGAAAATGTTTTGTGGCTGGGACAGGTGTCTTTTATACAGGTAACAAGTTCAAACTGGTGTAATCAATACAGGTATTGAGTGCAGAATAGGTGGGCTTCTTAAATAAAAACTAACAGGTCTGTGAAAGCCAGAATTCTTGCTGGTTGGTAGGTGATACTTCATTCCATAAAAAGCAAATTAATTTTTTGCCTTTTTTAGATTCTGTCTCTCACAGTCAAAGTGTACCTAATGACCGACCTCGCCATTCTTTGTAGGTGGGAAAACTTGGAAAATTGGCAATGTATCAAGTACTTATTTTCCCCACTATACATTTAACACATTCTACAAGTTAATAATCATTTACAGACAGTTTAGTTTGAAGGTGGGTGTGGTCACCTGTATGTCAAAGAGGATCCAGCAGGTGAGGCGAGGGATGGGCCAGCGAAGACAGCGCAGGCAGTGCAGGACAGAACCAGCCACATTAAAAGCAGTGATACAGAAGCAGTGCTGACACAGCAGGATGTACCGCGGGTTCTGCCGGAGTCCAGGAGAACCAAAAACGGTCACTGTGATCAGATACGTGAAGAATCCAGTGGCTATAAAAGCTACAGAGTGGACATATGCCTTCACTTTATCTAGAACCCACAGGTTCTCCAAGCTGGTGGAGCTGTTCACTAAACCTAAAGAAAGAACAGAATGATAGCTCAACAGCAATCATATCTGTGACTCCTCACAGTGAATGCTCACCACACAATGCTCATAATAGGACAGCAGAACAATTAGAAGATCTAATAACGTTAATATTCAGAATGAAGATCTAATAATATTAATGAAACTCCAGAATTCCCGATATTTCGATGATCGAGGCAGAATTACACTATATATATATATTTTTATATAAAGTATTTTTTTTGTTCTTTAAACATTTAAAGTAGTAAACAAACAATAATATGTAAACAAATTTTATTAGCTGATTTTATAAATATTTAAATAAGATAATATTTAATAGTGAATGATTTGAAAAATCCATCTAAGAGCACAAACACCCACTCTTAATTAAGCTCTTAATATTTAACGTGCCATAACTATTACACAGACCAGAGTAAATCAAGAGTGTGTATTCAAATGTGCAGAAGTTTGTTCTCTGTACAAGACGAGTTCACTAATTTACACTCAGAACATCAATACACACATGCACTTTACCTGGGGGCACTAACTTTTGCACAGGACTGAAGACTGAGTTTCTCTACGTGTAACAATTAATGCAGTAAACAATACAGAAGGTGTCCTCTCACCTGACTGCAGCTCGGAAGGTAAACCCCATCCCTGATTCAGGTTAGACATCCCTCCACATCTGCTGAAGGATCTACATCAGACAGCTCCTCATCTCCTCCTCTGCTCTCTCTCCTCTCTCGCGCTCATTCTGACTGCATCTGTCTCGATTTAGCAGCTTCATTTCATTCATGTGGTCACCTAGCAGACCCTTCCTGCCCGTTATTCCACCCAGCAGTAGTGACAGCTGGGTGCTCACACGATCGCCTGACTTAATGATTTACCTGAATCTGATGCTAGCTGAAGAAAATGGCAAGGGGCCAGAAAAAGGCAGTCATTATCTGACCACACAAAAGGGTCTTGGGAGTTCAAATTCTTTCTTTGTGGAAAATGCAATTAAAAGTGTTTCTTACATTTACTTTGACTTTTATTTCATTGCTGACATGGGGCGATTCTAGGATCAGAGATATTTTTGTGCCTATTGCTCATTGATGGTAGTCAATGGGAAGATCATTGATATGGTATGATAGACAAATTATAACACGTTATGGAATTATGGAATTAAATGGTCTCTCAACACTATTGACACTGAGAAGTTTGGGTTCGGGGAGCCCAGCTGCCCCGATGGGACGTTTGCAGCTGGATATGCGATGGAGTCGTATGCCTGGCTGGACTCTCTCTGGAGAGTGCAGAAGAGGATGTTATTCGGAACACGGACTGGGGTACTCTGCAGATTGGAATAGGAATGCCCTGGTATCGGAAATTAAAGAGGTCAGGTCAGCTGTCCGAGCCCCCATAAGCTGCCTGAGGATTATACGATGGGCAGAGCTGATGGCTCTCAGACTGTATAAACTTTGGTTTGGATAACAGCTTGGAGGAAAAGTCTCAGCTCGGCAAAGGTTTGGATTCTTGAGGGACTAATGAATGACTTTAAAGTAACCACCGTAAATTTTGGGGTATTTTGCAGAAAATTTGTGTCCCTTTTCGGCTCCCTACCTCGGCAGCTATTTTGACTGCCGCCATATCTCCCCAAGGACGTTGCTATGGTTGCTATGAGCCTTTATCCTCCCCAACGTTCCTGAAGATAAGGGCTGTTTTTGTCTGGGTGCCAGGACAGGGCACTCAGCTTTTCAGCCCCCCCACTGCCCCAACCTCTTCAAAGCGCCTTTCACATGCTTCATCCCCATGCAAGAAGCACACGGATCTGTGGAAGCACTGTAATGGCTGCTGTGCCGAAAGGCCCCGGATGGCCGATGCTGGAGCTGGACTTTCTCTATCTCCTTATCCACCCCCCCATCCTCCCTCCCAATGACTTGGCTATGTCTGTGTGTATTTGTGCTTAAAAAGGTGTTTTTTTTCACTTCTCAAACTGCCCCAATTACAATGGCACAGTCTGGGAGGATGTTTTTTTTTATCTCCTATCTTTCCCAATGTTCATGCTGTTATTTTCAATCTTATGCAATTTCGTTGTACTTGTTGCAATGGCAATAAACCATACCTTATTACCTTATGTGGCAAGTGTGTTACTTTCATTTTAAACTTCTTATCAGCAGATATGATGGTAATACAAAAGAAAAAAAAATTTGATCATTTTTCCTCCCACTGTTGCAGGTGCATTTTCTATTATCTGCTTTAATATAAATAACTAATCAGAGAAATCACTGCCTAAACAGGTCATTTCACTACCATCTATGGACAGCTTACCTTTTCAGAGATGACTCATCATTAGCGGCAGGTGGGGCCCGGTCCAGATGTGGAGCAGTGTGTCCAGGAAAGGCTTTCTACTAAATTTTAGAACATTGCTGTGAGGATGACATGTGACATGAGTGTTAGTGACAGCCAGATTTTGGATGACCACCACACCACCTCATCCCCAAATCCTCTCAACATTATTGGATGCTGGGGGGCTTTATACCCCTCTAGCCCACACTGCACATTAGGCATGGTGCCATAGATGATTCATGTTTAGTCATATTCAATTGGGAGTACTTCTATACAGGGATTAGACAATCTATGTGTGTAGAGATACTTTATATATAATAGAGAAAGATACTTTATTGATCCTGAAGGAAAGTTGGCCGCCAATATAATATACAGATCATGTAATATAGAGACAGATGGAAGCCACACAGGCTTGGATACAGCACAGTCATTGGTTATACAAACTTTAAATATGTGTGGCCTGTAGATAGTGAAATACTGTGTATGCATTATATGCAAAATATGTGTAGAATATAGATGCTACTAGGCTATAAGACCACATTAATATGGAAGTCCTGATGCAATAACAACAAAACGATGCAATGATAAATGTTGAAAGCATGGAAAAGTGTCTTGATATGCATTGTAAGCAAGGTTAAAGTTGCCCTCACTGAGTAATATAGTGAGTGAACTATGTATTTATACACACACAAATGCACCTGTATCTGCCATGTAATGTACACTACTTTTCCATAATGATGATGTGCAGACGGTGACCATCATCACCTATGATGAAGAGCAGTTTGCTCAGGGTCCTTCTTTCCGTTACATGCAGATCACCATCCCACCTCGCCTTACCGACTTGTCTAGTTGCATATCATCGTTCTTTGAATATCTTCCCAAATATATTCCTGCTCTGTGGTGGTCCTGACAAGCAACCACCCCCAAGTGGCCAATCGCACCTGCACACTACAACAATGGAATTACATTTCAAACCACCTCCATACGTCGGAATTTAAAAATCTGATTTTGTGTGTTTTTTTTAGAAGTGATCACACAGGTGTCCAGAGTGGTGGGGCAGCCCCATCATCTGGGGAACCTGGGGAGCAGTTGGATGTTAGATGCTTAGCTCAAAGGTACTTCAGTCAAGTTCTGTTGTTCAGGTAATCAAACCAAGATAAAAGACAAGGAGACTTTTAATCAGATCTCTGTGCCCGACATCCTCCAATAGAGGTGTTTCATTAGGGCTCTGTATACTGAAATGTTTCAAAATCACATCACTTCCACCAGCAACCAACAAAACCAAGCCGTCCACTGAACTCAGCTCACTGAATTACTACAATTACCACCACTTTCACAGCAGGCCTTTATACTGCCTCCTTTACACAGAGCCAGCTCTGAAGAGCAATTTAGCAATCAAAAGGGACTTCAAAATGGAATGTTACAGATGTAATTACAGTCATTCAGAGAGGTTTAATGTGAAATGTTTTAGAGAACTGTACAGAGTCAGAATAGTTCACAGTGGTGGTGATATGGTCACCATGCCCCATCTTTGGAGGACAAAATGCATCAGAAAATTAGATAAGCAAGTAAAAATGACATAAAAGCAAATGTTCCGCATTAAAAACGGTTATATTATCATAGCAATGCTCATTATTATATGATAAAAAAGTGTCTTAACTGACATCAGTGTAAAATACTCTACTTTTGAGCCAAATAGTTGGCCTGTCAGTCCACTCCGTTCTATTTTCTTTATTATACTGACTTTGTGAACGCATGAAGAGCCCAGGATGTTTACTTTACTGTATTGACTTTGCATATGAAGAGCTCAAGGGCACTTCAGTCATGTTGTCACACTCTCCAAGTCCCAGGATCCTAAGTGGTCCCATCCATCACATGACTTCTGATGTAGTCTTCCAGACTCTTTGGAACTCAAACTACAAGAATGCCCTTCACTACAACGTTCATCATGTGACACTCTACACACCCGTATCCTGTTCAGCTCATTAGTCTTATTTAAGCTTCTACGTTCATTTTTATACATTGCTTAGTATTTGTCGTCTTTTGAATACTCTGAACTTATTGTTATCTTCGTTCTAGCTGTTCTTTATTCTTTTTCTAATAATATTGTACTCTTCCTGGTTTAGACCTCAGCTTGTTCTTTGAGTACTCTTTAGGATTCCCCTTGTATCCTTGTTTCAACTCTGCATGTTCTTGGATTACTCTTCTGCGTTAGTCCTATATAAAAAAAAACATGCTTTTTATACCTGCACACATCTTACTTTTGCGTTTGTGACACATGTCCTATTATTCAGGCAATCAAATGATAAGACAATGAGGCTTTTTATCAGATCTTTGTGCCCAACATCTTCCAATAGAATTGCTTTGTTTACTGAAATCTTTCAAAACCACATCATTTCTACCAGTGACCAACAGAACCAAGCCGTCCACTGAGCTCAGCTCAATGAATGACTACAATTACCTCCACTTTCACAGCAGGCCTTTATACTGCTTCCTATACACATAAAGGGCAATTCAACAATCAAAACATACTTCATAATTGAATGTTACAGATATAGTCATAGTAATTTAGAGAGGTTTAATGAGAAATGTTCTAGAGAAATGCACTGAGTCAGAATAGTTCACAGTGGTTGTGATATGGCCATCTTTGGAGGATAAAATGTATAAGAAAATCAGGTAAGTAAACAAAATGACAAAAGCAAATGTTTCACGTTAAAGACTCTTGTATTAGGCCAAGTAAAAAAAAAAAATTGGTGATCATCCTTTTTCACCAAAATTTTGGGTCGGGGGGGAGGTGTTTTTTTTTTTTTTTTTTGTGTTGTGGCGGCTTTTGGGGGTGTCGGCCAATCAAATGGCTGCGTGTCGTACGGTATTTGCATAAAGTTCTCTTGTGTGTTTATGGGGTCTATTTTGTAATTATTTGGGGTCTTTAAGAGGAGATTTTTGTATGTGTAATGATTGTTAGTTGTAGTCTAGTCTCTATTAGTTAATTTTAGTGTGTTTTAGTTAAGTTACCGTTAATGTGTGTCTTAGTCAGTTATTCTGTCTTATTTATAGAACCGGCCCTCCGTCTGCTTCTCTGTGTGCGAGTCTGCGCGCACGCTGCGATAATAATTATTATAATATATTACAGTTAGTTAAAATAATCCATTGTATTTTATTTCATTAGATAACAGGGAAATGAAACGAATTTTATTGGCCGACTGCAGTGTTTTTACGATGCTGGCCACTGCAAAAGCCATGATTTGCATCACAAAAACGACCGGCCATTGGTATTGACAGTTAAGTGTACTGATTTGGGTCACGTCATTGGAAGCATGCAAAATTTGAATGATTCTAGGCCAGACTAGGGTGTTTGGTGCGTTTTTTTGTGTTAAAAGAAACAAACAAAAAAAACGGTCGGGTGCTTTTTAGAGGGTCGGGCGGGGATGATCACCAATTCTTTTTTTTTACTTGGCCTTATCATAGTAATGTTCATTATTGTATGATACAAAATTAAAAAGCATCTTAACTGTAAGAGTTATCTCTTATCCTGTAAGAGTTTGAATAGCTGCCACAGCCACCGACCTTGGGGAACAAACCGGGTTTGACAGTGCAGGACCACCGGTGCCTTTTAAAAATTGGACCACAAAAAACACACACCTGTCTTGTCTGTGCTCCATTCAGATGATCTAACTTGTATGCTAGGAACACAGCTCCATCCTCAGAAAGCCAAGTGCACTTATCACTACAACATGCTAGCAAGGCTAAAACTGACAAGTTAATTTAGCGTGAGAATTGCTAAGGAAAACTACAAAAAAAGGTTGCCTTACAAAAAGCAACACACACCGTTTGTAATTCAAATTACAAACACAGCTAACAGATCAATTCACATTACAAACACAACTCGATCCTCAGAAATCCATTTTAACTCAGCTGCTCCACTACAACATGCTAGCTAGGCTAACACTGTCAAGCTAATTTAGCGTGAGAATTGCTAAGGAAAACCTAGCTTCAGCTTAATGTTGCCTTACAAAAATAATTACATGTTCAAATAATTTTTTTTTTTTTTTTTTTTTTTTTTGGTGCTTGAACTCAAATTTTATTATTATTAATTATTAATAAATATTGATAAATTATGATTTATACTTTATTAATAATTACTAGTTACTATTAATAATATACTAATAATAACTATTAAACATTATGAATAAAAAAATCATTAAAATTAATATTAATCATTAATAAAATATTAATGCAATATTACATATTATTTATAAATAATAAACTGTTAAAAGCATGTAGCATAAAATTATCACCCAGTCTTTTCAGTCAACTTCACTTCAGCTCATTATAACCAATGTTACACATATGTTTGCACTGTATGGTCAATAGATCTTATTTACACAGAATTATTCCTCATTTTTGAGTAAAAATAAGTAGAAATTCTGAATTATTTTGATAATAGTTACACTTAGAGGCATGTACTGTAAATAGATGGCTTATCATAGTTTTGGCTTACAATACACTCACCATTGCCATGACTTTAAGTGCCTTAATTGGGCCACATTTATAACACTCCATCTCTCATAGCTTATTCCTACAATAAAACAGAAAGTTCATTCAATTCTGTGCATAATGCATCACTGTCAAAGGCATTTACTTATATTGTGACATAAACCATAAGGCTTGAGTGGGTTATGAGAAGTTTTTTTGTTTTGTTTCTATTGTCATTGTTAATCTTCGATGAATGGTGCCCTTCTCTGTGTTGACTGTAATAATTTAGGATATAATAATGGACAGCTAGTCTTCCTCTGTCATGCATTTTCCCACCAGTGGTTTTTATATGGACAACAATAAGATATAAGGATAAATAAGCTCATCCACCAGAGGGCAGTATCTCATACCTGATGGTAGAACTCCTAAAGATTAGTCACCACTTGCAAAACAACAAATTATGGTAAATATAACCTCCAGTAAGAAATAGTTGGGTCAGTATGGAAAATGCAAAAAAACAAACAAAAAAACACAGTATGACTTTTCTTTGACTGCAGACAGGATGAACCAGAGATATGTCATGTTTTGTCTGGTCATCTATTGAGAACAATATGAGAACAAGAATCAGTGACAAAGTTGAAGTGACGCCAGGGCTGGATACAAGACAACAACCCTAAACACTGCTCAAAATCTACTAAGGCATTCATGCAGAGGAACAAGTACAACGTTGTGGAATGACCATCTCAGTCCCCAGACCTGACTATTATTGAAAATCTGTGGTGTGATTGAAAGCAGGCTGTCCATGCTCGGAAACCATCAAACCTTCAACCAGAATCCAGACTCTCACTGGAAGCTATAGGAAGTGTTTAGAGGCTGTTTATTTGTGCAAAAGGAGGATCTACTAAATAATGATGTTTTTTTTGTTGTTGTTGTGGTGCCCAAATTTATGCACCTGCCTAATTGTGTTTAAATAATTATTGCACACTTTCTGTAAATCCTATAAACTTCAT
>BRDA01001826.1:13776-25595 GCA_036984385.1 Crenuchus spilurus
TCAAATACTTATTTGCAGCAGTAACACACAAATAAATGATTAAAAAATCATACATTGTGATTTCCAGATTTTTTCTTTTAGATTATGTCTCTCTCGGTGGACATGCACCTAAGATGAACATTTCAGACCCCTCCATGATTTCTAAGTGGGAGAACTTACAACTTCGCAGGGTGTTCAAATACTTATTTTCCTCACTGTATATAGCTTGATTCAAAATATATGTTTAGATATTTGTGAGAGGAGCTTGAATAATCGAAGACAAGTCTGTGAGAAAGACTCAGACAGCTAGACATATTTTCCCGCCAAAAAGACAGTCTGTTGTTCATATGTTAATGACATGGTAATTCCTGACATTCCATTGGTGGGTTCCAGCTGTCAGGAATCTGTGGAATGTTGACAAACAAAAGCCTTTCAGCAGAGCTTACAATAGCTGAACAATATACCTGTCCTAAGTGTTTCACACCTATCTCATAAATATTCAATGTAGGGTTAGTGGCTGAGAAAAGCAGAGTGTCACCTCACATTTGTAAGCTTTAGAAATAAAACCACATACAATGTTTTAATACTGTAATAACCATTGTGAAGCAGACACCTCTGTTTACTCAGTTCAGGGCTCAAAGGTCTGATGGGTGTAATCTGTAAAAATGTCAAGACATGTCAATCTACATCAGAGTGTGTGAAATACCCTCAGACTCCAGAGGGTTAATAATGAGATATTTAAATCTAATAAAGTTACCGAGCTGTGCTGAATAATCTCACCTTGTTCCTGTCCACTGGGTTATGAATGACCGTTGTCTGAGGCTCCTGAAACACACACACACACACCAGGTTACACTGAAACACCCTGCTTGTGATTATTATGGCTTATAATGGTGAGATTATAGTCTGGATTATCTAATATAGGAGTGTCTGATCTTATCTGTGAAGGTGTGCTGTGGCTGCAGAAGCTCAGAACATCAGCTGAGATCAGATTATTCTATGTAATCGGACGAGCGCAGCCACATCGGACCTTTACAGACTAATGCTGTGTCCAGTTAAAACTCGTAACTGGTTTCTAATTCTAATTCCTGACTTCCTGCTTTAGAGGAATCCTCGTCTCTGACCACTGTGTAGTAATAATGTACTTTAAATCAGACTTACTGAACACTAATCAGAATGCTGAGGCTGTAAAGGGTTAAACTTAGAACAGAAAGCTGATTTAAGCCTGGTTGACATTATCCTGTACTGTGGGGCGTCTATGATCCTTCAATCTTCTCTCAGTGCAGTCAGTGCTGCTCTTAATTGAGAATCATACTGCAAATATTAAGCATGTTCAGTATTTAGACTCAGTGTCCTGTAGTTGGGGGTGGAGCTGGTTCTCTGATATCATGCCTGAAAGACCATCAACCAGTGACAGCTGAGCTGTAGGTGAGTACAGGAGAAGTTAAAAGTGGTTAAATGGTGAGTGAGGTGGACATGTGGAGCTTTATAATGTGAGCTGAAACAGTTTCACTGTCATCCACCATGTTTGTTTACATCTAGTTAGAAAGAAACTCCTGCCAGGTTTTGAGCCACTGGTCGGGAGTGTTACTGTGTGTGGTAAGTCTGTTAAGACTAACAATGATCAAGGACAGAAAAACCAGTGAAAAATGTCATTTGTAATGTGAACCAGGCTTAAGTGAACAACAGACCAACATAAACATGTGGTCAGACATGAGCTCTGACATCACAGTTCTGAGAAAGCTGGACACAGCGTTTTACACACACATAGCATGCAGAGCTCTGGTCATGTGACCAGACCTGTCACGGTTATTACATGAATCGGGTTTAAACAAATAAATATAAAAATAAAAATAAGCAGTAACTATTAAAATACTTGATCTGTCTGAAATAGGCCTGCTATAACCTTCAAAAGAACAGCTTATGCTAATGTTAGCATGTGTGCTAGCAAAGTGACTATTTTTATCATTTCAAATCTAATGTTAGCATGTTATTTGAGGTTGGATGTTTGTAATTTTCTGTGATATTTGAGACTGGAAGTCTGTGATTTTCTGTGATATTTGAGATCAGACGTCTGTGATTTTCTGTGATATCTGAGATCAGACGTCTGTGATTTTCTGTGATATTTTAGATTGGAAGTCTGTGATTTTCTGTGATATTTGAGATCTGACGTCTGTGATTTTCTGTGATATCTGAAATCAGATGTCTGTGATTTTCTGTGATGTTTGAGATCAGACGTCTGTGATTTTCTGTGATGTTTTAGATTGGAAGTCTGTGATTTTCTGTGATATTTGAGATCAGATGTCTGTGATTTTCTGTGATTTTTTGTGATATCAGACGTCTGTGATTTTTTGTGATATCAGACGTCTGTGATTTTTTTGTGATACATGAGACCAGACATCTGTGATTTTCTGTGATATTTTAGATTGGAAGTCTCTGATTTTCTGTGATATTGAGATTGGTCATCTGTGATTTTCTGTGATATCTGAGATCTGATGTCTGTGATTTTCTGTGATACTTGAGATCAGACAGCTGTGATTTTCTGTGACATCCGAGATCGGATGTCTATTATTTTCTTTGATATCTGAGATCTGATGTCTGTGATTTTCTGTGATACTTGAGATCGGACAGCTGTGATTTTCTGTGACATCCGAGATCGGATGTCTATGATTTTCTTTGATATCTGAGATCGGATGTCTGTGATTTTCTGTGATATCAGACGTCTGATTTTCTGTAAAAACTGAGATTGGACATCTGTGATTTTCTGTGACATCCGAGATCGGACGTCTATGATTTTCTTTGATATCTGAGATCGGACGTCTGTGATTTCCTGTGATACTTGAGATCGGACAGCTGTGATTTTCTATGATATATGAGATCAGACGTCTGTGATTTTCTGTGACCGCTGAAATCGGATGTCTGTGATTTTCTTTGATATCTGAGATCGGGTGTCTGTCATTTTCTGTGATATTTGGGTCATAACTGAACAGTTTGGCTGTTTTAAAACTGTACTTTCACAGCAGCATGAAGTAAAGCACAAAAATCTGATTAAAAGGTTAATTATGACTATTTGCAAGACAATTAGTGGTCAGCAGAAAATTAGGACAATGACAGGCCTGATCATTAGTCCAGCTGGACACAGAGGGTTACAGGCTGGTGTTAAAGGTACACTAACATACTGTAAAGTTATTCTACAGTAATCAGACACACATTCAGCTGTCAATCACTGCATCTGAGAATGATTAAGTCCTGACGTTAGTGATGACCGATAGGCGAGATGATGCTCATGTTCTAAAGAGGGCAATGTTACCAGTGATCCTGATGTTTGAACATGATAATACAGACATGAAGGCGGAGATAGTGATGTGGTCAGTCATGTGACTAATTTCTATTACAGTAAGCATTAGTGTACCTTTTAACAATAAAATATAAATAAGAACGTGTCTGAAGAGACAGCAGAGATTATTGGTGGAAAGTGCCATGCAGGGGAAGGGTTTGGGCTTTTTGCCGTGGATACCAGTGCTGGGGCGGGGCCTGTGTCTTTAGGGCTGCTGGCTATGTTGGTTTTGTTGTTGACCTGCAGGGGGCATGAGGAGATTAGACATTACCAAAAGCACAGCGCAGTGTGGAACCCAGACTCAGACTGGCATGAAAGAAGATAAACACACAATTATACATACAATCAGACAGTCTAATCCCCCAGGACTCCGGTTTAGGACTTAAAGTCACAACAACGTAAACTAAACAAAGTACTAAACATAGGTGCATCAGGAAGGAATGAATAACTGCTGGTGATGGAGAGACATGGTGCACAAACACTTCCGCTGCACTCAAAGGGATTGATGGGAAAATAAGCCCTGAAAATAAACAAAACATACATCAAGGGCACTAAAGCAGAGGCTCTACCCTTTCCCAAGGTGTGCTGCCACTTCCCTATGATCTAAAGGTGCAGCACTGCCCCAGAGGAGTCTCTCTACAGAGCCTAAATGCTACTTGAGGGGGGCCTAGAGCGGGAAAGCCTCCCTGCTGGAACACTACTTCAGCTTCAGGAGTCTTCCGCAGCCCACTGAGCGCCAAGAAGGAGGAGCTGGTGTACCGCACCACGCCTGGATTTATGGCTTGCAGGTTTACCACTGGGCTTCCTCCTCAGGTGACAAAAGTCCCACAGATCATCCCATACAATAACAAAGAAAGCAACATCCCTAACCCCTTAAATTAAATGGAGAGGATGCCAGGGACTGGGAAAGGGAAATATAGGGGATAGAATTTAGAAGGTAGGCAGAACAAGACCCTTACAAAAGCCTGTTTGCAGACCAGAAAACTGAACTGGATTGGCTGAATTGGCTCTGCGTAAACTGCAGCACTGGAGCCTTTAATAAAGCCAGTAACCAGCTGAGTGTGATGAGTTGATTACTAGCTCTAACCAATAAGAGGATAGGAGCTTGCCCCAGTGACCAATAACTGAGCCAGAGGAGGAGGAAACCCTTCCTTCTGGGTACCTTACAAGTCCAATCGTTGCTCCACAGGCAAAATGTTTATGTAAAACCTCATCACGATCGTCAAAGTCTAATATTTGTGACTTGATTTGGTTCAAAAACAAGTACCACTGTATTTCGGTGACTACTCATCTTGCGCAATGCATCTTGCTGATGGACCATGTAAAGTGGTCAGTGTAGAGCACATACAGATAAGATTTCTGGGTGAACCGATCCTTTCAGGACAGGTTTCTGTGGTTTAGCTTTCAGGAGTTTTACTGTGAGGTAGAAACTGAATAAAAATCTATAGGCACTACATTTATATTTACACATAATTGGTATTTTAATATAAATAAAGAACACAAAGTTGCAATAAAAGAGAATTTATAAAGAGAATGTTTAGTGAACATTACTGACCTTCACTCCATCCGGCTTCTTATTCAGCAAGCTCTTAGCTGCTGTTGGGGCAAATAAACAAACCAAAGACAAGACAAGAAAGTGAGTGAATGAGTATATCATAGACATACAGATAGATGTATAGATATAGATGTAGTGACGTGAAGTGAAAGTGACACAAGCACTTCAGTTGCATCCTATTGGTTCAGTGATTCGAACAGGCGACCTTCCGGTCATAAGACCAATTCCCAACTCCAAGCCTCCAGATATAAATATATATATGAAGATATACTGTAGATATAAATACAGATGTAGATATATATGCAGATATAGATGTTAATATAGATATTGATGTAGATGACGTAGATATAGGTGTAGACATACAGTGCTTTGCGATAGTATTCACCCACCTTGGCATTTTACATATTTTATTACATTACAACCTGTATTTAAATGTTTTTTAATCGGAATTGTATGTGATTGGCAAGAGGCACCACTAATCAAACCACACCATGAAGACCAAGGAAGTCCCAAACAAGTCAGGGACAAAGTTGTTGAGAAGTACAAGTCAGGGTTGGGTTATAAAAATATCCAAATCTCTGATGCTACTCTGGAGCACATCAAATCCATTATCATCAAATGGAAAGAACATGCTACCACAACAAACCTACCAAGAGGGGGCCGCACCAAAACTGTCAGACCAGGCAAGGAGGGCATTAATCAGAGAGGCAGCACAGAGACTAAAATTAACCCTGAAGGAGCCGCAGAGTTCCCAAGCAGAGACTTGAGTATCTGTTCATACAACCAGAATAAGCTGTACACTCCACAGAGCTGGGCTTTGTGCAAGAGTGGCCAGAAAAAAGCCTTTACTGACAGACAAAAACAGGAAGACTTGTTTTGAGTTTGCCAAAAGGTATGTGGGAGACTGGGACTGAGGTTCACCTTCCAACAGGACAATGACCCAAAGCATACTTCTAACATGTAAATGTATTGGAATGGCCTAATCAAAGCCCAGACCTTAACCCAACTGAGAGTCTGTGGTCAGGCTTTTCAAAGTACTGATTTTAGGGGGGTGAGTAGTTATGCACACTGACCTTTTCTGTTATTATGTCAAACTTGTTTGCTTCACAATAAAAAGAAAATCTGATTTTCAAAGTTGTAGACATGTTCTGTAAATGAAATTATGCAAACCCTCAAATAATCCATTTTAATTCCAGGTTGTGTAGTAGCAAAACATGAAAAATGCCAAGGAGGGTGAATACTTTCGCACAGCATTGTAGTTATATATACACACACACACACAGTGGTACCTTGAGATACGAGCAGACCAACATACAAAATTTTTTAAAGATACGAGCTGCGATTCTGTCCGTATTTTTGTTCGAGATCCGAGCGAAATTCCAAGATACAAGTGGCTGCTGCCAGTTGGCGCGTTGGCACAACACCTGAATCTCATTCTTTCTCACGTGTTACCCTCAGAATCAAGTCCAACCTCATGCGCTGTACTCCTTCTTGCATACTTTTTGAAAAAAAAATCAATAGTAAAAAACTCTTAAACCTGTTTAATTTTAATAACATACATACAGTAATTATGTTTAATACTGTTAATATTATTTCGTGCAAACACATGATCCGCGTATGTGAGCGCCAGCCCTGAACATAGATATGGAGACTTGCTGCTGCTTCTGAGTGAAAACTGTTTTGTATTGAACTGTAAAGAAGGAAACATGGCATCTCATTCTTCAGCCAGCTGCTGAATTTCTTGGCAGCAGTCGGATGCTGAAGTGAAATGGGAGAAGAGAAATTTTACTGTACAGCGCAAACTATGCATTTACACAGTACCGTGCGCATCAAATTCCCCAAAAATTTAAAATGCTACAGCGAGAATTCCCAAAAAATTATTTTACACTAATATTTATTGAAATCTGAAATCTGAAACTGAAATTTGTTATGCATTGGTAAAGTATATATATGTGTTTCTTAATTCAAAACATGTCTTTTTGTGCATAGTTTAGGATGGTTTGGGGATGTTTCACAGGGCTGGAATAGATTAAATCTATTTCAGTTATTTTAAATGGGAGAAATTTGTTTTATATACGAGTTGACTGACTTACGAGCTCTGTTACAGAATAAATTAAACTCGTATCTCAAGGTACCACTGTATATATGTTGTTGTAGATATAAATGTTGATGTAGATGATATAGATGTATATATACATTTAGATATGGATGTAGATGGCATAACTATAGATGTAGATGTAGATTAACTAGATGTAGATATAAATGTAGCTGTAGATCTAGATTATGTATATGCTGCAGGCAGGCTGGATAAAGAGGACATATTCCAGAAGAAGCAGAAGGGGTTTGAGCAGAGGTACTTTATCATTCACATTAAAAATATTGATTTTATAGAGTTAATACATACTGATAATGCAGTGAGCTACACTGTCCATGCACAGCCATTAACATAAACAGCAGCTACTGATCAGTTCAGACTAACACTGTGTCTATTAACCCTCCAGAACAACAACAAACATCCTGACGTCTTCATACAGGAGAAAACAAACCTGACCTATAACTTTAACTTTACAGCCCAACTTTTTAACTCAACTTAAAATTTTTAACTCAAATTTAAATGTAACTTTTTAAATCAACTTTAACTTTACCTTCTTAGCTCAACTTTTTTATTTTTTAATAAATTTTACCCAATTTTGTCCCAATGTGTTTCCCAATTTTGCCAATTAACCCAACCCATTAGGGGCTCTCCCCATCACTTTGCACTGTCCCTGACTCTGGGAGGGTGAAGACATGCACACGTCTCCTCCGTTGCATGCGATACAGCCACCACCTCGAACTACCGCTTGATACGCTGTCCCTGGGGAACCAATGCGCTCAGAGGAAAGTGCAGGGTCTCTAGTTTCAAATGGACCAATCAGTAGACGTCCGAGTGAGAGTGATGGGGAGAGAGAGAGCGCCATCTACCTGCCCAGAGAGAGCACTCCCAATTTTGCTCTCTTGGGCCCCGGCTGTTGATGGCAAACAGCATGACCAGGTTTCAAACTCACGATCCTCTGGTCATAGTGTCAGCGTCTTAGCCTGCTGAGTCACTTGAGGCCTCTTAACTCAACTTTAACATGAACTTTTTACCTTCACGTTACCTGAAACTTTACAACTCTACTTCAAATGTAACTTTTTAACTAGACTTCAACTTAATTCAACTTTAGCTTCAACTTTATCAACTGTACCCATCTTCAACTTTTTAACTCAACTTTGGTGTCTTAATCGATGTTTTTTTTTTTTTTACTCAAATTCAACTTTAGGTTTTAAAATAAACGTTTTAACTGCAAATTTAACTTTTACCTCAACTTTAACTTCAAATTAATTTTCAACTTTAAGTCAACTTTAACTTCTTACTTAAGTTTAACTTTTTAACTGCAAATTTAACTTTTACCTCAACTGTAACTTCAAATTAATTTTCAACTTTAACTTCTTACTTAAGTTTAACTTTTTAACTCAATTTCAATATTAATTTAAACTTTTAAACTCAACTTTATCTTCAACTTTGTAAACTTTCAATTTTAACTCAACTTCAAAAAGCTTCACCTTTTTAAATCAATGTCTACTTTAACGTCAACTTAAAATGTTGAATTCAACTTTTAAACTAGCTTAACCTAACCCTAACTATACCAACCACATCACTTCTGAACACTTCTCATAGTACAGCATGATAAAGACCAAGTTATCAGTGCATATTGAAACAGAATCCATAGTCCGGAGCAGAACAGACTGGCCCGATTCTGAGAACCATGTGGTTCCATGCGGGATAAGGCCTGTAATCTTTGGTTTACCATATGTACCATGTGTATCATATCTTTACTGTACAGAGAATAGACATTCAGGAAGATGGTTCATAAGGGCAAGACAAAGTGAATAAATCTGTAAATGTTGTGCAGGATTATATTCATAAAGTATCACAGTTTAAATCAGACGCTGATCGGACACAGAGAGCTTGTGAACTCGTCAAAGAGCTTTGTGAATGTAATCCCGTTGTCATGCACCAGGGGGCACTCAAAGCTACAGACAAACAAGCAGTGTTCAGACACTAAAAACGACCTGTCTAACATCCAATCAGGATCTTACCTCAGGAGACACATCACACCCAAAAAGAGAGAAAGAAATGATGAATAAGAAGTCAAAAGAAAAGTCTCACTGCGCTACAGACACGCTCAAAGAAAAGAGGTGAACATGAGCGGACAACACTTCAGCTTACCTGAGAAGTTTCTGGTGACCAGCAGGGTGGTGAGAATGGCACCCTGACCAGAGAAGAAGAGATAAAGAGAGGAGAACAGAATAGAAGAGAAAGAGGAGCAAAAGCAGTAAGAGAATTAACCAGAATGAGAGAAGATAAAGAAGAGAAGAGAAGAGGAAGAACAAGAGGATTGACTCTACTGAATCATCGTAGAACTGACTACTGAATCATGAGAGAACTGACGACTGAATCATCGTAGAACTGACTACTGAATCATCGTAGAACTGACTACTGAATCATCAGAGAACTGACTACTGAATCATCATAGGACTGACTACTGAATCATCAGAGAACTGACGACTGAATCATCGTAGAACTGACGACTGAATCATCAGAGAACTGACGACTGAATCATGAGAGAACTGACTACTGAATCATCAGAGAACTGACTACTGAATGATCATAGGACTGACTACTGAATCATCGTAGGACTGACTACTGAATGATCATAGGACTGACTACTGAATCATCAGAGAACTGACGACTGAATCATGAGAGAACTGACTACTGAATCATCAGAGAACTGACTACTGAATGATCATAGGACTGACTACTGAATCATCGTAGGACTGACTACTGAATGATCATAGGACTGACTACTGAATCATCAGAGAACTGACGACTGAATCATCAGAGAACTGACGACTGAATCATCAGAGAACTGACTACTGAATCATCAGAGAACTGACTACTGAATCATCATAGGACTGACTACTGAATCATCAGAGAACTGACGACTGAATCATCAGAGAACTGACGACTGAATCATGAGAGAACTGACGACTGAATCATGAGAGAACTGACGACTGAATCATCAGAGAACTGACGACTGAATCATCGTAGAACTGACTACTGAATCATCAGAGAACTGACTACTGAATCATCATAGGACTGACTACTGAATCATCATAGGACTGACTACTGAATCATCATAGGACTGACTGCTGAATCATCATAGGACTGACTGCTGAATCATCATAGGACTGACTGCTGAATCATCAGAGAACTGTCTAATGATTCATCAGAGAACTGACTACTGAATCATCGTAGGACTGACTACTGAATCATCATAGGACTGACTACTGAATCATCATAGGACTGACTGCTGAATCATCAGAGAACTGTCTAATGATTCATCAGAGAACTGACTACTGAATCATCGTAGGACTGACTACTGAATCATCATAGGACTGACTACTGAATCATCAGAGAACTGACTACTGAATCATCAGAGAACTGACTACTGAATCATCAGAGAACTGACTACTGAATCAGAGGTTCAGAAGGATCTGAATCTTTATGCTTAAACTCTATAATGAATGGGTTCTGAATTCTGAGTACATGAGATATTCACCAAAAGTACCCAAATAAGAAACAGCAGTGATGAAGATGAGGAAGAGGAGACAAAGTGTGGTGAAGGACAGATGAGAGAGAGAGAGATTTACCTTTAGCTTCCGTCTGGCATTAAACTTTTTCAGACACTCCACTGTCTCCTGCCTGTGCATCATAGAGGCTACAGTTGACCGTTGCTGAGAGAAACAAACACGAGACAGAGAGAGAAAGAGAGAGGGAGAGAGAGGGAGAGAGAAAGAGGGAGAGAGAAAGAGAATGTTACTGCAGAAACCATGATAAGTCCTCGTATCTTTTCTGAGAGCATTTTACTGGATCAGTGAGACAGTGAGTGAGACACAGGGAGAGAGCGAGAGTGTCTGAGTGTGAGACTGAGTGTGTGTTTGTGTGTGTGAGAGAGAGAGAGACGGTGGGACATACACAGATCCAGGGATGTTTGAGGGCCTCTGAAGCAGTGATTCGTTTGGAAGGATTGATGGTCAGCATTTTATTAATCAGATCTTTGGCTTCAGGAGTTACTGTGTCCCATTCTGGAGAAGGAAACTGTAAACAAACAAAAAAAGCTAAATTAATCAGTCAAATCACACAATCAACAAACAACCAATCATCAAACGATCAAACAATCATCAAATGATCAAACAAACAAGCATCAAATGATCAAACAATCATCAAATGATCAAACAGCCAATCATCAAACGATCAAACAAACATCAAATGATCAAACAAACAAACATCAAACGATCAAACAATCATCAAATGATCAAACAAACATCAAACGATCAAACAATCAAACAATCATCAAATGATCAAACAAACATCAAACGATCAAACAATCAAACAATCATCAAATGATCAAACAAACAAGCATCAAATGATCAAACAATCATCAAATGATCAAACAGCCAATCATCAAACGATCAAACGAACATCAAATGATCAAACAAACAAACATCAAATGATCAAACAATCATCAAATGATCAAACAAACATCAAACGATCAAACAATCATCAAATGATCAAACAAACATCAAACGATCAAACAATCATCAAATGATCAAACAAACAAGCATCAAACGATCAATCATCAAATGATCAAACAAACATCAAACGATCAATCATCAAACGATCAAACAAACAAGCATCAAACGATCAAACAATCATCAAACGATCAAACAAACAAGCATCAAACGATCAAACAATCATCAAATGATCAAACATCAAACGATCAATCATCAAACAATCAATCATCAAACGATCAAACAATCATCAAACGATCAAACAATCATCAAACGATCAAACAATCATCAAAC
>BRDA01001828.1:11379-18879 GCA_036984385.1 Crenuchus spilurus
AACATCAGTCTCACTAATACAGGGTTACCAGATCCTCTAATACTCCATCACACATCAGCTACTAACACCTCTGTTTACCAGTTTTACTAACATCACTCTCACTAATACAGGGTCGCCAGATCCCCCAGACCTCCTATGGATTTTGTATAAGAGAAAGTCACAGTACAGAAACTAGCCAAAAATCTAAAGTGACCTTTAAATGAGTTTTAAAACATAAATCTTCAAATCTTACTTTCTCGTTTAATTACTTATTTTATTTAGTGCAAAAATAATGCAAAACGCCAACTCTGATGTTTTACTGGCAATCCTGCACAAATTTGCCGCATTTGTTGTTGGTGATGGTGCCGTGTATACATGTATCAGTGTTACAGATTGGTTCACATTACAGACAGATACAGCTCACATCTGTGAATGGGAACCGTCAAGATAGTTGAATCTGATCTGAGCCAAAAAATCAGATTTGAGCAAAGTGGCTTGTAATGTGAACGTAGCCTTAGTGTTACTGAAAAGGTTAGGCCATGTCTTTTCTATTAGTCTGTGCATACCATGAGCATACAAGTCAAACTGAGGCCGTGTCCAGTGAAATAGTCTAAAGTACAACAATGTAGTAATTCATCATTTGTTATCTGAAAATTGTGATCATATCTTGGTTAAGGGTGATTTTATACGATCTGTAGGACGTCCACAAATAACATTTACAACATTTGAAAATTACGCTTGTTTACATTTTCTACCTTTTTAATTAACTTTCACTTGTTTAGTGAAGTTGAATGTTACTTAATGACTGCTGAACTTTTAAGATTTAAAATAGCTTTTAGTTCATATTTAACGTAAAGTTTTTACAGACTTTAGTTATCATTTTCCAGATGTTGTCTTTAATGCAGTACTGTGCTGTAAATGGTGCAAAGAGAAGTTTATAAACTGATTGTGGGGGAAAACAGTCGTTGGGCTAACCGAAGTTTTGATATTTTTGCCATTTACATTTTCCAAATTTAAAAGAAAAATGGCATTTTAAATTGTGTGCCATGATTGTGCCATATTTTGAACGGAATTCATAAAAAGTATTTGATCTTCAGTACTGTACTATGCTCTACCACTTAGCTATACCCCCATACTACTACAGTTATATTGTTTTCTGCATTATCAGTCTGTTTATATCAAACACACGTTTTGTGTTTGTTTTCTTGAAGCTCTCTTTAGACACAGATTCTAGTTTTAAGGGTTTTTTTTACGTGAACTCCAAACACTTGCATTTTTTAAAATAGTTTTTCCTCTGGGCAAATCTTTCAAGTACTTTATTAGTATGATTTATAATATGTTTTGAGATGTTTTGAACTAAGAATGCTGCCAAGTCCCACAGCTGCATAGTTAATATATTTAGAGAAGGGGGGGGGGTGTTCATCACAGAACTGGCTGTTTTGAAACTTTTTAAAGTATGAAGCTATTTTATTTGGGAAATCACAAAGGTCATGAATGATGAATTAAAGTTGTATATCCTGCAACTTGTTGCATGCAACTAGTTGCATGAAAGTTTCACAGTGTGTCTTATATTAATTAACAAAGTGAACATTTGTCTGAATGTTTTCTGTGTGATTTACTGAAGAGGACCAAACCTGATTGCATGCAACTTCTGTACAGAATATGCCATTGTTTTGAAAACTGTATTCATTCAGAGCAGCATGACGTGCTAATGTCTTTCATTTCACAAAAATGTGACATTAAATCAGACCAATTAAAACCTGGACCACCTGTGCAGTATTAGCGGCAATGTGACTCATCACAAGCATGAGGCAGTGTAGCTGTGAGGCCTCGGTAATGAAGTGAGTTATTTAGTCCATTTGTGAAGAATTATAAAAACCTGTTGCAAATAGATTTTTTTGGCCTGTGCGTTAATTTGTTACCCCTATGTAAGATGTAAATTGGTTGTAGCATGTTGCCATTTTCCTGACTCCAACTCCCACCGAGATATTTACAGGCCTCACATCCAGTGCCATAAAGTTAACGTTCTGTTACTTCTGGATATTTTTTTTAATTGTTCAGAGGGAGCAGGAATTTGAACTGGCTTGATGAGACTTGAGGTTTATTGTATAATAAAGTGATACTTGGCCTGTTATGTTGGACAAAGCCAATATAAGCTCACTCGACAAAAAATAGTAATCTTCCATGTTTAAAGTGGTAGTGACTTCCTGCAGAGATAGCGCTGTGATGGAATTTGTCTAGTGAATGCCTTGTTCACTGTCTGGAAAATATGTAAAAAATGCATGTGTTAATGATTGGCATACATGCCATCACTCCATTTTGCCAAAATATGAAGAAAGTAGCAGAATTTGCAGGCGTATCAAAGTGTACAGTCATACGGGTCTACCAGCAGTGAGACAAATCCCAAGTCCATCCCAGTCTGCCGTCAACCATGGATGACAATCAGGTGTGAGTGGATGCCCTGTTTTATTTAAAAAACAATGATTTAGCAAAGTCTGATTTTCACAACACATTTGTGGAAGTGTTGAAGGCTAGAAAGGGTTACTAAACCATCTTTAAAGAGTTTGGACTCCACCAGTGTACAGTCAGACACATTGTGTACAGATGGAGGAAATTCAATACCATTTTTACCAACAAAGACCACTCCAAGAGCAAGGCGTGTAATAGTCACACAATTAGTTATCCAAAAGAAGTATAATTGATCTTTATCACATTTCACTATCTCTATTGGTTTAGAACACAATATGGGAATAATGTGTCTTTTGGACCAATGGGAGACTTTCAGAGTCACTGAGACTTATGGAAGCCCATTTCCAAGAAAGTGTTTCCCATCACATGGGCACTCTGCCAGCAATTTGGAAGACTGCAGATTAATGTACAGTTTATTAGACAGATGTATTAAAATTAAAACACAACAACTAGATTTGTTGCTTGTCTTTTTTTTTATATTTATTTATTTATTTTTATTAAAGTTGCCAGAGGGGTCTGAAAACTCACTAAATATAGTGACAAAATTTCTAAGTTGGCAACAGTGTAACAAACGTGACTTTAAACAAGGTCTCGCAATCTCCACTCTGCCGGCATAACTTTTTTGAAGAGGCAACAAGCTATGACAGCACTATATCCTTAAAGGGGCAACACCCCAAACACGTACTGCTTTCTTAAGGAGCTACGGATTTCCTTTAAACAGGTCCTACCTGTTAAAACAGTAACAACTGCTTGATAAAAAGTTGGAATTGTGAGTAAAAGGGGCTGTTAGGAGATACAAACTCACAACAGCGTGATAATCTACAGCCAATTGCACCTGAGATTTGTTTTTGTCGCACCATTGAGAAATTAGCTCACACTCCAGAGCCCTGCATTTGATCTTGATTAGCTATAAGCCAGGGGAGGGCAACTCCAGTCCTCGAGCACTGGATTCCTGAACAGAACACCTGATTCAATGCAGCAGGTAATTACCAGGTGTAATTGTAGTGTCTGAGCAGGGAAATCACCAAAGTTTGCTGCACACCGGCCCCCCAGCTGCCCACCCTTGCTTTAAGTGTTTTTGGAAACCTCTTCATGCTGTTGTATTGGTTGTTCTCATGTCAACAGAGACTGTTGCCCACATTTTAAGTTGGCCTGCTTACTTGATTACCATATCAATTCTTTTTCCATCGACTAACGTTGTAATCTTTTTGTTTTCCAGATTCCAGATGAATTTGATAATGGTAAGTTAGATCTTTGTGTGTGTTACTGGGACTTTCATGAGACGTGAAAGACACCGATTTGAAATGGTTGATGTTTTGTTGCCGTACTATTGGTTTCCTAATACAGTAAAAAAGTGAAATATGACAAAAAGCACTTGTTTCCTGTCCATTTATGAGGTCATTGCTCCTTGTGAGCATCTCGCATATGAACTCGTTTAGCTCTTAAAACTGTAGGGTTTCTTTTTAAAAAGGTTTCATGGGGGAAAAGTACTTGCAGCAAGACCCTAAGGAGCAGTGTAGAAAGGGTTCTTCAACAAAGGTGCAGTTTCCAGATTCCAGCTAGTAGATAATCATCATTTTGTTTTCTGCTGAACTTCACGGACCATCTATATTTCATAGAACAACAAGTACTATTGTGAGTGGTTTTCGTCAGCGATATAAGCTCAGGTAGGGTTGAGGGATGTGATGCTATATTGTTAAGAGAGCCAGCTGTGACTTTCTGATTTAAAATGAGAATCTTAAATGCCATGTTTGCCTAGTACCATAAAAACAGGATAATTAACTGCACACGCGGTGTGAAGTGTTTCCCTCATGCGTACACAACACCTCCATTTATAACCTTCGAGCTTAGAGCCCTTGTGTCTTACACTAAAGCGTTTAATGCCTAAAACGAAGAGCGATGATTACTTTAGGGACCACGGTGAGACTCTGGTTCCCTAAAGGGAGGGAAAAGGAGGCTAGCAGCCTCCTGGCCTCCTGCTCACCCTCCCTTTTACAGCAGAAGGCCAGCGGAGGGATGCAGGCTGAGCCCCTCAGCGAAGCAGTCCTTGGGGACGAAGGGAGCTACTTGGCAAACGAGCGTCCATCTGAAAGCCTTGTAGCTTTGCCAAGTGACGGCATTCCCTTCACACATGCATATGTATGGCCTACATGTGTAAGCCCCTCTGCTTAAAAGCTGAATTAGTTGAGCAACATGTCAAGTTCCAACAAGTCATAGGTAGGGAAAGGGGGTACGTTCCAGGACATTTCCAAATAAAGCTTGCTGGAAAAAAATAAAACCGAACATTAGGGCATTTGCCCTTGGGTTATTTCCAATTTCCGCATCATATCAAAGCCTGTACATGCTCATTACTTCAGCTTTCACCTCAGGTACCTTTGTTTACACACAACAGCATGTTGCAGGTGTCCTCAGCAAGAAGATTCCAAAACAGTATAAACAGAGTGCTGAAGGCTATGCCAGGCTAAGTAGCCACGTGCTGACTAAAGACCTGCATGGGGCTCTAACTACAGAAGGACAGAGGCCCTCCTTACAGAAAGAGTGGCAGTATCCACCAATCTCTTTTCACAACTGAAGACAGCAGCGATTGACGGTGTGAGGGGGTGAAAGAGAAAAAAAAAACGAAACAAGAAAGGCAGAGGAGAAGAAAGGCAATTGAGTAATAATGGCCTTTGGCAAACTAGCGGAGCATATGCTATCCCAGTGGCGGATTAAAGGAGCCTTTGTTGAGTCTGGGGGCCCAGCTATCGATCTTTCCTTTACTCCTTCCATCCTGCGTTTCAATGGACATCCCTCCAGAGAGCCAGAGACCCTCTCTGGAGCAACAATAGGCCTGCTCTCCATTACACTGACAAACAAGGTTAGGACAAGGAGCTCTTCAAAGCAAGGCCTGGTCGTTTAGCCAAACTTTTTTTCTTCCCTCGTGTCCCCTCAAATCAACTTTCGTAACGGTTCTTGCAACTGTCCACCTTTTTCAGATTGTTCTTGACCTTTTGTGCCAGACAAAAAAAAGGACTGAAGGAGTAAACAAAAAGAGGTATTTTATTCTGGTCAACAGGTTTTTGCTGAACCGGACTGCCCCTTGATCAAAAATTAAAGATAAAGATTTTTCTTTTTTCCATCACTGATGCAGCTTCTTCAACGGGTTTTTAAAGGAATTTTACAATAATTTACACTGAAACTACTAGTTTCATACAATTACATGCAACACATTCACATCTATCATCTTTCCACCTCTTGAAGTCTTGTGAAGGCACCGTTTCACCTTAATAGTGCTTGTTTTCCTGCACCTCATTAGAAGTCTGGTATGTTTATGAGCATGTGGAATGGATTAAAAACATTGTAGAATCAGGTTTCATGCAGGCGTTGGTACCAAGTTCGCCATGTGTGCACAATTATATTGTTACAATTAGTTTACTTGCACAACTTGCATCTACACATGATGTACGTTGTTTTATGAAAAGCAACATGTGGCCTCCCTTTTGCATTATTTTGCTATTTGTTTCCCCCCCCCCTTGATCTTTGCTTATAGCTACATCCTTTTTCTCTTTTCATAGATGTTCCAGTTATTCAGCAGCTCAAGAGAACCTACAAATATTTCAAAGATTACAGACAAGTGAGCAAAAGTCCCATTTGTTTTTTCCAAACATGCTCACTTTGGTTTATAAAATTGTTTGTGAGGAATCTACAGCTTGACGTTTCTCCCTGCAGATGATCATTGAACCCACAAGCCCAAAGCTTCTTCCTGATCCATTGAAGGAGCCATACTACCAGCCTCCATACACCCTGGTGCTAGAGCTCACTGATGTTCTTCTTCATCCGGAATGGTCGGTATGTCCCTTTTCACCTCTCACAAAAACTCAGCAGTGTTGGACCAAACTTTTGAAGTTTGTAATACAACAGTATCCAGAGCCTTGAGTCTACTACCATCAATAGCATCTAAAGGAACCATGTATGCCATCTGTTGCTACTAGGGATGAGCGAGTACACCACTATCTGTATCTGTTCAACCATCTAAATTATCTGTATCTGTACTTGGAGTGGGCGCGGCCTAAACCGGAATTGGGCGTGGTTTAACCATTAGTGGGCAGGGCTTAAATCTGTATATTATTTTAAGTCTTACATTTGGAAGGTCTTCCAGTCTTGGCCAGGTCTCTCTCGTAAAAAAGATCTGTGATTTCAATGGGATTTTTACCTGGTTAAATAAAGGCTTAATAAAAATTGATATGACCGACTGAAGTGGAGGCAGTGACCCAATGCAACACAAGCCATTTTCAGCTTTGTCTTGTCAAATGCATCACGTTACGAAACCAGTTCACCAAGTAACTTTAAATATCATACATGCCGAAATAGAGGCCAGCTGAAGAAAACCTAAGGAGTGACTGGCCAATCACAGATCATGAAGACAGTCAGTTACCCAATGAGGATTTTCTTTCAGCACGAGCACGGATATTAGAGTTTTACTCGTTTAATGCTCGTACTCGTCAGAAATGCTTTATCCGTACCGGATACTCGTCTGAATCGAGTTGCTTAACAATGTATCCCCCACTCCAGGCAGTGGAAAGGGACCCACATCCAGGGACTGTTGACCAGAGTGGTCAACCATTCTTAAAACACTGTGAACCAGTATGGTAGTAGCACAGTACTGGTTGTTACTCTTTTGAGAATACGTAAGGCTAATTTGTGCATCCACGAAGCTTACGCAAGTAAACACACCAAGTATGTTGGTGTGTACATCGCTCTACAGTTGCGCCACCAGAACACTAGTTGGCGATGGGGTTTCTATGCCGCGGTGTTGTTCATTCATATGTTTTGTTGCGTCCAAACTGATGCTTGAGGAAATCTCTCGCCATGAATTTGCTGCCTTCTGGGAGTGTTTCTAGTGCAGTGAAGAGGAGTCTTGTGAATGTTCATATTTACAAACTTCCTCAGTTAATCTCTCCTCAACTTGATCCATTGATGCAGTACAACTTAATTAACAATGGTGGTGAAGGCCGATGCTGCCAAGCAGACTGGTACTTGGCAGTGCTGCACCTATGCCATAAAATCTAAAAG
>BRDA01001828.1:23879-74095 GCA_036984385.1 Crenuchus spilurus
TTGGGTTTTCTTGCCTTAACATGTAAGTGAGAGACGGAGAATGCCTGTGTGCGTGTGTGCGCACATTCATCATCGATTGCACATAAGCACGTGCCTAACTGCCTGGTCACATTTCAGCAGGGCCTGGCTGATTTCGCCCCCACCCTGTCCCCGCCCCCCGCCCCAATTCAGCACCCCTCGTCCACCTTCTGGCCTGGCTGCTTTCTCCTCCTCTCGCTTTCTCTCCCCCCCTCACCTCTCATCTGGCGCAAAGAGCGGGAGACTGTAGTCCTGAAACGAGTGATGGGTGTGTGTGTCCACTACATGTTTCTAGGGCCAGTAGTGAGGGCCAGTCACTACTAATGTAAAAATAAGGGAAGCATCCATTATAGTATAAAATATATGTAAGGGAACAGGTTCAGGTTTCTGATTTTGTTAGAGCTGAGCCATATGACAGTTTGTCATTTTTGGGTTATATTACATCACAGTATGTCGCAATGAGCTTTTCTGAGCATGTCCTGGATATCATCGGTGCTTGAAAAACCCTTCCAAAGGCATCGTTAGTCCTATTTGCAGCACAGCGTGTAAAATACTGAATACAAATAATAAATTTTTATCGTTTTTGGTGGTATTTTTAAATGTTGGTTTGTCTGTTCTAACTTAAATGGCAGTAATAATGAATATAATGGCATAATGTTTATTGTATAAAAGCTCTATATGACATTGCCATATCATGCACTTCTCTTTATACTGCAGGCTAATTGAACACTTAAAGCACACTTGCACATCCAGTACTTTCTACAAGTTCCAGCACAAGTATTTTTTCCTTTAATGAGACCAACGTTTTAAATTTCGTAAACAGGAATAACAAGGATATTGAAAGTCGGATGCAAATGGCTCTGTATGAGTCATGCGTGTTTACGCTGTGCTGTCCCTGCATTTGCCTGCTCGTGTTGTTTGTTATTAAATGGCAACACATATATGCCAAAATGGAAGAATAAACCGGCATTTGTGTTTTTGAGAGTCTGCCAGGTCTATTATAAGCCGATTACAAACTTGCATTCCCTAATAATGAATAAAATTAGCATTTTTTTGGTTTCAAAAGTTAAAAAACTAAAATCTGATAAAGTTATTTGCCCATAATGCACTACTGTCTGCTGAGTTCACTCCAGCAGTGTTTGTATATATAAAAAAAAAAAAAAATCAATCTCGTCTAATTGAATCAGGGTGAAATCTGAGATTTCGGGAGTCATTATCTAACCAGCTTGTGAACTGTGCGATGAACAGCCCTTCTTATAACCTCATCAGTCATGAGCTGATGCTGTGCTGGACATAATCATTGTTGATTGGTCAGGCGTGTTTGTACGTGTAGATGTGACCTCGGAGGATGAGGAGCACTACCTCTCTCTGTGTGGCGCGGTCCGTGCATGGTGCTGGGGGTGGGGAGCGCGTGCATTGGCAGGTGTTTAGCGTGGTGCATGTGTTTTGAGGCACGCTTCCTCTCTTTACTTGAGGGATTAAGAGCCAGACTGGTACAGAAACCTGATACTCTTAACACTTTTCCCTCTTTACAGAGCTCTACTAACAAAATACACCAACGAACTAACTCAGCAGAACTGATCACACACACACACACACACACACACACACACACACACACACACACACACTTTAACAGCAATACAGCTGTTATTATTGTAGCTTTGTCCTTTTTCTGTGCTTGATTTACAGTCACTCAGTTTGTCGTTTTTGTTTTGTTAACCTCTTACACCCCAAGAGCCCACACTAGCTCTATACACTACCGGTCAAAAGTTTGAGAACAGTTTTAGAACATTTCTGGCGCACCTATTTGGTCAGGAGTTCATCCTACAGCCAGATAATGACCCAAAACATCAGTACAAGCTCTGCCAGAACTACCTCAGGAAAAAACAACAGGATGGTCAGCTTGAAAACATGGAGTGGAGCACAGTCTCCAGACTTAAACCCCATCCAGCTGATTTGGGATGAAGTGAAAAGCAAAGCAAACCTACAAGTGCCAACATTCGTGTGCGTGTGTGTGTGTGTGTGTGTGTGTGTGTGTTTGTGTGTCTTTTCAAATATTGTCTAACTAATATAACATGACAATTTAAACAAAGTGATATTTCAGGCTTTTGTGTTTTGCTGTTGATCAGTATGACTTACAGCTCACAATCAGAAATCCAGAATTATTCGATTATTATTCAATTATTAGAATATTTCATTTGGAGTTTGAGTAAATGACTGTTCAGACAGTATCACCAGATTCACATTTATCATGAACATTAGATTAGTGCATCAAATTTATTTTATTTTATATTCATCACATGTGAAGTGAGATTTGAAGCCTTTAGCTACTGATTGGTCCATTCAGAGCTGGGAACCCTGCGCTTTCCTCCGAGCACGTTGTCTCCCCAGTGACGGTGTATCAGCGGTAGTTAGAAAAGAGGTGGTGGCTGCATCACACGCAGCGAAGGAGGCTTGTGCTTGTCTTCACCCTCCTAGAGTCAGGGACAGTGTAAAGTGATGGAGAGTCCTAACAGAGGGGATGATCTAATTAGCTACTAATACATTGGGAAGGGGATAAAAATGTAGAAATAAAATTATTTAAAAAAAAAAAAGATTTGAAGCCTTTAGTGTTACTGCTGTTATCAGACTTATGGCTCCTGAAATCCAGAACCTGAAATGATTAGAGTATTTAATTTGGAGTTTTGAGTAAATTACTACTTTAGCTGTATCAACATTAAAATGTTATTTTACATACAATTAATCTAAAATATGCAACAGTTGATGTTTTTTGCTTAAATTATGAACACAAATGACACACTGTTCTCATTACTGGTGTGTGTGCGTGTGTGTGTGTATAATGTGGAAGTTATGTACATAATTCAAGTTCTCAGTTTATTTCTTTCGGTTCCTCACTAACATTAGTTTTGTAGTAACTGACTCATTTACTGGGTAGTTTTGTGAATAATACTTTTCATAATTCATGAATCAGCCTGTTTCAAAGTTTCTGATGTAATTAATACCTTCACAGTTGGGGGGGGGGGGGCACTGGCACTAGTAGTAGTGCATTAACCTCCTTATTTTTGTCCGTACACTCATGTGCTGGTCAATATAAGCATTCTGCTGAACGCATGCACACACACACGCGTCCGCTCCCTGTGGGCTCCTGCTGTATCTCGGAGGGAAGACAGATGCGGGTAATTTATTGTGAATCGTGTCGCGTGTGCTTATTGGTCCACGGGGGTTTCGCTTTAGGCTGATCCATTCCTTATTTATCTCTCTCATAGCTTTCTCTTTATCCATCTCTGGCTGCCTCTCCCGCTTCCTGCCGCTCTCTCTTTGCTCAGCCCCTGTATTGAGCCCCTCTGGGGGATACAGATGACCCCCGTGATAGAGAGAGTGCAGCGTCCCTGTCCATCTGCTGCTGGGGCCCACCACCAAGACAGCTGCCACAGAGAAAGTTTGCGCGCGCGTATGTGAGCGAGAGAGACACTGCAGGGGGTCACTGAGTGGGTGTTAACAGTTTGCACTTCTCTACAGATGCATAGGTGTGAATATGGTTGACGTCACGGTCATTACAGGGACATGGATTTTATTTTCTCTTTTTTTGGAGGGGGTCACATTTAACTTCCATTTGTGTGCATTGATTTCAGGGCCTCCTTTAACAGGTTAAGACAGCAGAGCATGGAACAAGGATAACAGGAACCTCCACTGAATTTACACCATTTCTGCTCTGTTTGCTGTGTTTTGATGTGAAATTGCTTACTGATTCAGTGGTGCTGATGGGAATAACAGGTGGATGTGTTTACAACACAAATAAAACGGTGTCCAGTGAACCTGCATGTCTTCTGAGTTTTATATACTCGTGCATCTCCAAGAATAAGTTCATTTGTGTTCATAATTTAATTCAAAAAAGAAAAAGTCTTATATTTTATATATTATATATATATACTTATATATTTCGGTGCATGTAAAGTGACATTTGTGACAAACTGCAAATGAAATGTTCTGTTAATTTGAGATTTTTTCTCATTTTCATAGTCATACTGATCAGTAATAACCAAAAAAGGCTTGAAAATAAGTCACACAACCTCAATGCAGTGTCAGAATGTCATCCTGCTTGGTGGGATGACCTTTTACCTTTTCGAGTTAAATAATGAACACAATTTATTTTTTCCCCATATTCTATTTATTTATTTAATTATTTATTTATTTTATAATTTTGTATACATTTTTGCCCATTTTTAATCCCTTCCCAATGTAGCAGTAGTAGCCAATTAACCCATCCCATCGACAAGGGGGCTCTCCCCATCACTTTACAATGTCCCTGAGGAGGGTGAAGACGAGCACAAGCCTCCTCCGTTGCGTGTGATGTGGCCACGCTTCTTTTCAAACTACCGCTGATACACCGTCACTGGGGAGCCTAACGTGCTCGGAGGAAAGCGCAGGATCCCAGCTCTGAATGGACCAATCTGAGCCAGCGGACATTGTAGTGTGAGAGTGATCAGGAGAGAGAGCGCCATCTACCTGCCCAGAGAGAGCACTGCCAATTTTTGCTCTCTTGGGCCCCGGCTGTTGGGGCCCCGGCTGTTGATGGCAAACAGCATGACTGGGATTCATACTTGCGATCCTCTGGTCATAGTGTCAGCCATATTCTACTATTTTGAGATATACTAGTATATTCGTGATGGTAAAACTGGATAAGTCGTTAAAAAATCGTTTACACATAATGCTAAACTTATAAATGCTATTATACAGTATAAAAATAAACGGGATGCATCCAGATTCCTCATTTTTTATCACTAATTGTTGTTTCCATAAAAGACAATCTATTGGATGCCTCTGTGATTGTTTTGAACTTAAATGAACTGTTTGATTGAGTCAAAATCAGAATTTATATATAATACAAAAGTCTTTCTGTCTCACTGTTTTGCACAGGATGTGTCGTGTCTGAACAGAGACACTTCTAAAGTGATTGTAGTAGACTGCAAGCGAGAGGCTTTCAGCCTGCAGCCCTTCAATGGCATGGCGCTACGCAAGTGGGATGGAAATTCAGAGGACCGTACACTTTATGACTTGGCTGCCTTTCTTAAGAGTAAGTATGCTTGTGTATGTATAAATAGTGTGTGAGTAACACAGTACTGCAAGTACTGATAATCAACATTTGAATGTGTGTGTGTGTGTGTGTGTGTGTGTGTGTGTGTGTGTGTGTGTGTGTGTGTGTGTGTGTGTGTGTGTGTGTGTGGGATGCAGCAATTGCGACGAGTGGTGTGGAGGATGTTCGTACTGTGCTGGAAAATTACGCCCACGAAGACGACCCAATCGAAGCTTTCAAAAGGAGACAAGCACAACTTGCACTGGTATTCAGTTCTGTTGTTTTTAGCTTGTTGTGTGAACATTATTTCATATTTTATTGGCCCTTTTATATCAGTTCTGTAGATGCTTTACTTTGCCTTTCCTTTCTAAATGATATTCAAATAAACTTCAATTAATTTCATTGAACTTTTCCCTTAAAGCTAACATAAGAAGCCACAATATTGAGAAATCTATTTGATCAGCAGTCAGAATCAACTAGATGGCACCAGTACCTGATCCTAATGCTGCTGTAAAGCCATCGGATAGCTTAACAATTTGAAAGGTGTATTTGTATTATTAGCCACAGGGAAGCATCACATAAGTAGTGGTTTGCACTGAGTAACGATCCTGTTTTGTGCCACAGTGAGAAATTATTAGCTAGTGACTACCAGACAACAACAGGTCCGAACATTGACAAAGGTAGGATTGTAACGGTAGTTTAGGTATTTTTGACAAAACAAGAACTTTTCATTTGAGTTAAATGCATTTCTCAGAATTATTTGTGGTTAAATTTTATCTGGGAGCTTTTCTGATTTGTAATAGGGGTGTAAATATCTAATCATGTAACAGTTTGGTTCAGTTGTAGTTATCTAGTGCATGTTTAATATGTGACCCCGCCAGGGAAAACCGGGTCAAAGTCATATTTGTAAAGAGTACTGTTAGAGGAAGCCTCACATAAAGTTTCAGCCGTTTATCTCTCAGACTTTCAGAGATAGAGCATCCTGAGACACAGCATACTGACACTCAACTCTGTTTATTTGTGTCACAAGACATTAAATCATCAGAAACTCTTAAAAATTAATTAAAATAAATCCAAATATAGCAGAAATGAAGACTAAAAGACGACGCTGGCTAAACTAGCTCTGTTTACATCAGCTGAAGACATCTGACCTGCTCACGTTTGGCGGATGGATACATGAGCTCAGACACATTTCTACAGTGAAGAGAAGTAGTTCAGGAGCCGAATGACGCCCAACAAGCTTGAGTACCTCCGCGGTAGAAGTAGTTCTACTTCCGGATTCGAGGGGCCACAGAAACCCGTTTTTCGGGTAAAATCTGCAAATTTGCTGAACGGCTTACTGCACAAAAACAACTTTTTTGGTGAATTTAAGTTTTGTTTTTGATCACAATATGTCCTACGATAGACATCTGAGACTATTATATTTCATTTACAGCAATTAAACCGAGCGGCTAAGTTTTGTTGCTAATGTGAGTGACGGGCTGAACGACACCATATCAATAAGTTGCCCAGCGACTTTAGCCTGGTTTTCCCTGGCAGGGTCACATATGTTATCAAATTAAATCCATTCATGGTGTAATGATATTTTTAATATGATACACAAGTTATTTGCTGCTGTTGACTAATATGTTGATAACATCTCGATTACATTCGAAATTCACGTAATTATAATGTGCACTGATTGTATCAAACCTCACAATAACTGAACGCTGCATTTTGAGTAGAGTATCATAAAAAAAATTCAACACTGTGATCTATTTTAGCCATCTCCCACCTCTAGTAACCTGTCCGTCTATGTTTGTGCACAGGAGGAGGAGCAGAGGTTGTCTGAGCTTTCACAGCAGAAGAAACAGGGCTTATCTTTTGGCACCATCGCAAGCCGTTTCTGGTCCCGCAAACAACAATGAGGACTCCATTTGAAGCCTCTAGTCGCAGTTACTGGGCAGTCACTGGCCAGTGGGAAGAGCCCACGGTCACTGCGGTGGACGGCACATCCGGGCACATGGGAGGGAGGGTACCGAAAGAGAGGCTGGACATGAGAGGGGGGGGGAAAGAAAAAACAAAAACTTCCAAATAGTTCCATCAAGCGGTCGCTACCATGTTTTGAGGGTGGGGTTTGAGGAAGACCCTGCCGCTCCAAAAAGACATTCGGTACCGCCGTGTTGATGAAGGCATTTCGTGGACTGTGCACCTACAGCCTGCCTTCATCTGAACTCATTTGTTCTATCTGTCACCAATGTCTACAAATTAGTTTGAAATGGAGGGCTTTTATTATTTATTTTAGCTCACCCCTCAACTCACTCATTGTTCTACTCGTGCAGAACTACTTAAGCATCCACACCTTGTACAGGACACTCTGATCCGATATGAAGACTTTACATCCTCTTTCAATCCCAAGACTGACCGTCATAGCCTCAGTTTAGTACTGTACTTGGTCCAACTCTTCTTTAGGAGATCTTGGCTTTGCTGTTGGAGAGACTGCATCTGTATCAAAGGATACCAGTCAGTAGTTCATATCAAGTGAAGTCCGTTTAAATAGTGAGATTGACTCCAGACCAGGATGGTCAAGACTGTCTCGAGATGTGCTTGTTGATGGCTCTATGTAATGCATTTGATGTGAACCATTTAAATGACCTTCAATAAACAAAATATTGTACGACTTATAATCTTTGTCATGTTTCCCTCATATCTCATATAAATTCACAACCTGGCAGCAGACTTGCTTCGGAAAAGTTTAATTTGGAGGATGCGAACCTCTGTTTATATAGCCTGTTAGCTTCCAAGTGAAGCAACTGGCCAAGTTCCTTGGAAAGCCTTTAGTTTATGGGAAATTGGAAAAAAGTTTTGTCCTGGTAAGGACTTGTTCCTCCTCACTTGCACAACAGGTCTATCTTTTTTTACGCTCATTTAGTGGGAAGTTGGAAGTGGAATTGCTTTCTTTCTGTTTGAATGACAAACTTGTCTTTGAGGTTGATCCAGATCAGATTCGTCTGTACAGAAGCGTAGGTGTGATGTGTGTAGGTGTAAGGCAAATGCTATCACTACCTGTCTTTTTTTCTTTCTTTCCTTTTTCTTCATATTTTTTGAAAGAAAATTTTTTTGTCATTTTTCTTTAACAATGAAATGCCATCTGGCCATTTTGGAGCTTTGCGACAGCTATTCTGTAAAGTATATGTTTGTGTGGGTCCATCGTAAACAGTCATGCCAGGCAACTGTGCTACACAATCCTTGTGCTATGTAGTAACTATGTGACTACATGATATTTGAGACATCAGTACATAATTGCAAAGCAAGTCCTGCATGAATGTAGACTTGCAAGCATTTCATTGGCACTACTTTGAGTGTAGTTTATATAACATGCAAGTCCATATAAGCAGGTTTGGGTCTGCTTAGAACTTGGATGGGAGACCTCCAAGCAAAACCTTGTGTGATGTTGGTTGGAACATCAGGTGCTTTTGGGGCAGCCACGGCCTAGTGGTCAGGATCTGGTCTTGTGATCCCCAGACAGGACATGACTGAAGTGCTCTTGAGCAAGGCACCTAACCCCCTAACTGCTCCCCGGGCGCCAGTGGATAAGGGCTGCCCACAAATTCTCACAGCCGTGTGTGTGTGTGTGTGTGTGTGTGTGTGTGTGTGTGTGTTTTACTGCACGAATGGGTTAATGCTGAGGTTCCATTGTGTGAAATTGGTTCATCTTAATCTTAATCTTCCTGTGTTCTTGGTGGATATCAAGAAAACTTAGGTCCTGATTCTCTGAGGCCAGAAGATCATCTCTGGACATTTCCGCTAAAAATGTGGACTCTGCGTAATAGCTAATGCTAATGTAAGTGTTGTGGTGCAGAGTGGCTGCAGTGGCACCATGACTCTGTGTGCCCCAAAAGTCAAGTGCTATAGAAACGTAATCAATTAAGACTTTAATTGCAATCACTGCTCAGTTCTTTCTTCAAGCTTTCGGAATGAGGTTTTAAAATACTGCCATTTGGCTGTGCTCTCAGTAACCAGTGCCCAGTTTTCCACAATTGCATGCTAAGTATGTCACTGATGGCGTTGCACAAACATTGAGAAAGCTTAATCTGTAGTCAGCAAGCCATCTCTAAATAAATGTTCAAACAAGGCGCACCTCTGTTCAGACAAGTGTTTTAGATGGTGGGCTGCCTGTTTGTTGATGGAGATACAGAACCAGAGGTGTGAATTTCATCATTGAAGTCTGAGCTCTGCAGTTTAACCAACACAGTGTTTACCTTAGTTGGTAAACCCCACTCTCTTAGTCAAACCAAAATCACAGGCATGTTTCTGCTTTTTGGTTTTAGACTATCACTGAAAATTGTAGCTAAACTGCTCCCAGTTCAAAATCTATTCTGTAAAAGCTGGAACTAACTTTGCCAGTGTGGTTGACTATGCTGCACATAAGTCCAGAACATTTGCCAGGTATTTAAAGTGGTAGCATCTAGTCAAAAAGATGTCAATGCCAAATCACATATTTGTCAACTTTGAAAGGTTTCTGCATATATGTTGTGGGTGAATATAGCCAACTTGATGTGATAAATGAAGGTGTATGATGTATGCTGGGACAGGAGCATATATTTTTTTATTCAGTTGAGAATGGACAACTCAACAATCTTGTTAGCAGTGGAATCAAACATCAAAAATGTGATAACTAGTTCAAGTTTATGTTAAATAATTATAAAATAAACTAAAATTCTAAGCCTGACTTCTAAAATCATATGTACTCCCAGCTGAGCTAGTCAGAAATGACTGCTTAGGGCGATTAAACAAACGTTGATTTTAAACCCAGCTGAACTCTGAAACTCATTTCACACCAAGGCTTCTTTATTGATGAATTTGGTGGAAGCCAATGGGATTTCCCCACCTAAAGTCAACAAGAACTATAGCAGGAAAACCCTAATTTGTGACTGCCATTTAAGATGAAATGTCCAACAGCTAGTTCTGCACTAAGACCACATCCATTAACAGGAAATTCTGCAGTCCTTCAGGTGCATAACTCATCACAAGGACACACCACAAACAATGGAAGGTTCCACTTAAATCACCTAACATGTAATCAAGTCAGTCATTTTTAATATATCTTAGACCTCAGTGGCAAACAATGGCAATTTGATCCTAGACATTTTTATATATGTCTAGATTAGTATATAGTGTAGCTGTTTAACTCCCAACAAGAAAACACAGAAATTATGTAAATGTTGTATGTTGATAGTAAACTTCATCAGTTATATCTTCCACCAAGGACATAATATACTCTGTATAAGAATAGGAATCAGCATTATTGTCAAGTATCAAGTATACAAGGAATTTCTCTTAATTCCTCAAAATTGTGTAATAAATAGTTCCCTTCTCATTCAATGTTTTTATTTTTTTCCTACATTGTAAATGAATACTGAAGTCATCCAGACTACAAAGGAACACATAAGGAATAGTAAACTTAAAAATGTTAAACAAACCAAAATGTTTTAGGTTCTTAAAGTAGACACACAACTGTTGTCTCAAATACATTAAGGGGGCAAGAAATGCAAGTCATGAACTCTTGACAAGGCACAGTTGTTAACTGAAAGACATTCCAGGTGACTACCTTATAAAGCTGACTGAGATAATGCCAAGAAAGCTGGCATCTAAGCAAGCGGTGCCTACTTTGAATGTAAAATATAAACATATTCTGGTGTGTTTAACACTTTTTTGTTTACTAAATAATTACATTTGTATTTACTCATAGTTTAGATAACTTTAGTATTAATCTACAATACAGAACATTTTAAAATAATGAAAAACCAGATCCAAACTTTTGACTGGTACTGTATATTTACATACATACACACAAGTGACTCAAAAATGATCCGCACTCTGGCTTTAAATTTCATTTTAATCAGTTTTACGAAAATACAAATACATCATTTTTTACATTCTCCCTGTTTTCAGTACACTTTGTTCACTTATCAACAAACTTTAATGTTCCCTCATTAAAAATGTTTTTGGCTGATGTGTGAGCCACAAATGCATCACTGCCTTCACATCTTCATCACATGAGATTCTCCATCCTCTTTTGGCTTCTTTTTGGGGACCCAGAAAACGTTGACTTTGAAACTTTTCTTGGTTTGCGATTGAGGACGTTTCCAATGTCTAAATAAATCTGCAACTAGTCACTGGTCACTGCTATGCAAATCATAAGTGAGGCGGCCATTTTTGTTGCACTGCAGTCAAAAATTAACTGACATAACATTCAAACCTCCACAGCAGTTACTGTGGAGACAGCGACCCAGTACAGAGTGTTGATAAGACACTGTGGCCAACAGAAGTTTTAATACAAGTAAAGTGCTGATAATTTTACCTTGTATATGTATGTAAAAATGTGAGATAACTACAGATAAGACCCAGTGTTTGAGTACTGAGGTATGTGTACAGAACGTATAGATAAGAGAAAGTAAATGTAAACATTTTATAGTGTATATTACCACAGGTCTGTGTATTGACTACAGCAAATGAGAAAAGGGTTCTTGTTCAGAATGATTATGGTCACATTTGACATTTTTTATCTTATTTAAACACTGGAGATGATGAAGCCAGGGCCAATTTCACTTTTGTCAGTTCTGTTAGCTTTCCACCTTCTGCTCTTCTCTTAACGAGCTGATGGTGTTGTGTGGCTGCCACATAGTCACAAGGTGTCAAAACTTTTGCTTTTCGTTTTTATTTCAAGACCTCTGGAACCCCCGTCACCACGACTGAAGCCGAGGAAGCTCACCTCGTTCATAACAATAAAGAGGTTAACTCGTTCATTTAGATTAAATGGCTGGCTAATTTAGATTTTCTCGCTAGTTTAAGCGATGAACGTTTGTATACGTCGATGAACATTCTTTTAGTCTAGTTTATATGTACGTTTTGACTAATAAAACCCCACTTTGGTCGCAAAATCTTAGAAATAAGTATGTCAACAGCGAATCCAAGTCACGTGGGACTCGCGCGCTAGCTAGCCTAGTAACTCAATCTTTAAATTCAGTTTCGCTCTTTCGTTACGTTTCGTCACAGTAGCATGAGTTACAGATTTATTTTTAGTAATATTTAATTGAGTAAAAATAAATATTGACTACTCTACAAAGAGCAGGTCTAAAATAAAATAAATATAAAAATCTGTTAAGCCTAGACATTTTTTTTTGTTTTTTAACCTCTGGTACACTGAATAACCATGTGAATCATACCATTAGCTATTAGCCAAGCCTACAAAAGGCAATGTGCCAACGCCAGCTTCGCCAAACTGTTGCTGGAAGGCGTGAACAAATGTGGGGACGCATAGGATCATGGCACACGTGGAGCAGCAGAGAGGAGTACTGGTGGGAACCTGGCCGTCTCCAGCTGCTGGTGTTGCTGGTCACACCTCCGCAGAGACGCGGATTCACATTTATGGGCGCTGCGCCTTCTGCCACTGCTTCGCACCTCTGCAAAAGTGTGCAAAAGTGTGCCTTTCCGCTCGTGCGGATCGCCCTCCTCCTCCTCCTCCTCCTCCTCCTCCTCCTCACCTCACAGACACTCGTCACGGCAGCAGAAGGCGCGGGCTCCTGCACGTGTGGACGAGGACGCGTGCTTTGACTTTAATACATCAGCAGTCCAGCGGCTGCACATGAAGAAAATGTTACATCATCACAGTTTTTGTAGGATTAGGCCTTCTGGTGAGAAGAGTTGTGTTGATAGATATGTAAAATCATATCACAGCATGATTTTAAATATTTACTATGTGCTGTCAGTTACTTTATAATCATCAGTTAATTAGAATATCATCAGAAAGTCTTACATATTAATTTTTTTAGAGTCAGCCAGTGGTTTTAAGAATATCTGATGTTATTAGCGTGTAATTCAGACTCTAGAAATTTCTAAAACTTTGTCTTAGTTTTTTTTTTATTGTATATGTTTCTGATCAACACTCAGTCGGTAATCTCATGTTACATATTGTACTTTCATTTGCCTGCAACTAATGACAGTTTTCATTAACTATTAGTCGGCTGATTTTAAATGCCAATTAAATAGTGACTTTTTCACCGAACTCTGCTGTCCTGCCATTTGGGTTAAATAATATTGGGGTGGTTGTAGAAACTAACTGAATATGGCTCAAACAGGCCTACTAACAATATTTTTCACCAGTAGCCATTGATATATAATCTTATATACAGTATTAGACTATGTTAATTGTTATTTATTACTTAATTCAAAAAGTAAACTTTCATATATTATATATATTCATTACAGTTAAAGACATTTCAAGCCTTTTTTGTTTTACTGTTGATCGGTTTGACTTACTAAATTATTGTTCAAACATTATCAATATTAAAACAAAAAGGCTTGTAATATGTCAGTTTTTGACATAAAATGACCGTTTACCTTTTGAATTAATATGTTAACTTTTTTAATTATCTAATTAATTTTAATGAACAAAAATGAACTTTTTCCACACGCTCTAACAGTCTTAAAATGCTCTCTTAAAAATGAAAAAGGGTTTTCAAGGGTTCTTTAGTAAAAAAAATATATGTATATAAAAAAAATGGTTCTGCTTTTGTTTATAAGAGAGGAACTCTTTTTGGTGCTATATAGAACCTTTTCCAAACATTTTCTATATAGATCCATCTACAATTCATCAATCTGAAAACCTTTCATAAAGAACCCTGTTATCATGCAAATAGTTATTTGAGTGTTCATAAATTTTCTGTACTACATAACACTTGAAAAACAATCTTTTTAAAGGGCATGTGTCCATAGAACTTATATTATAGACAATTATATAGAAGCTGAGTCAAAAACTATCAGCATTTTAGTTGATTTAAAACTTTTGTTGGCTGCAATGCCTTGTCAAAACTTTCGGTACTGGGTCTCTGTCTCCATAATAACAGCTGTGTAAGTTTGAACATGTTACATCGGTTCAGACTGCAGTGCAATGAAAAATGGCCGCCCTACTTATGATTTGCACAAAAGAAGAACAGCGTGCACTGATGTGTTTGGACAAACAAAATTAGGACCAATACTCGAGATGAATGTTTCTTAAAAAGAATCATTACTGGTGATGAGACATGGATGTGACACTAGAGCCTGAGAGTAAACAGCAGAGTATGGAATGTAAACATCCTCAATTGCAAAACCAAAAAAAATTTAAAAAGTCAACCATCACCTGTAAAATTGATGGTTAACAGTTTTCTGGGTGTGAAAGAAGCCAAAAGAGGACAGAGGTCCACATCTGATCAAGAGGTGAAGACAGCTGTGCATTTGTAGTTCACAGCTCAGCCAAAAAAAACAGGTTTTAGTGATGGAATATGAAGCTTGTTGATACTGAAAAGCTGCCAAAAATATGTTTGTCTTTAAAGCAATATCTGCACATTTGGACACTGCAGTATTTGCACATATGCACATTCTGCATACTTTGCACAATTACACAACTACTGCAGCTTGGAAACTTGCTTCCCACTAGACAATCACTCAGTTCTCCTGTAACATGTCTTAGTGTAGTCAGAGGGCTTGTACTATAATATAGGTCACTATGACTGCATGTTTATTGTATGTTATTAATGCCTTGTGTTCTGTGTTGCAACTGGTCCTGGAGGAACATTGTTTAGTTTCATTATGTACTGTACTGTAAATGACAATTAAAACCTCTTGAATCTTGATTAAAATCAATTCTGCAGCCAGAGTGTACACCCTCATATGCTGCTCAATAAACTGAATAATGAGTCCCTTATGAGAAACGGTTATGATGACCATAAATGAGACTCATTTTCAGGATATTCCAACGTTTGGACTTGGTATTACAGTGTGGGTGTGTGTACACATGTTGTAAGACCTATATATATATCTTACTTTTTCTTTTTGTTTGCACCACAGTCATTAGTCTTAGGACAATGCTGGCATTTCTTAAAAAAACACACACACACAAAAAGCACCTGAAGCATCAAAACCTGTTTAGGGAGACTTACTGGAAGAGACGGCATTGTTTATACATAGGATAAGCACCTATTCGCGTGTTCATTGTTTTATTTAACCAACACACAACAGCGAAAGCAGACTGTGAGTAATTGTGTATGAATAAATGAAGATTAGTCCCCCCCTCCCCTCCCGTGGGTGAAGCGTGCTGGGGGCGTGGCCATCTGTGGCACGAGCGGGCTCATTAACATAACAACAGGCCGTGAACCAGAGGCGAGCAACAGTTTGGAGAAGCTGCTCGGTGGACTGTCCGGCTGACGGGCTTTTTCTGGACTTTTTAAAAATGTAGTCAAATCTATACTATAAATAAGTGCGAGTATAAGCTTCACGCATGTTTTCACTGCTTTATAAACCTGCTGTTGCCACCACTGAGCTTACAGGGGACGTTAGCAGGGACTACTTTCCCTCAGCACAGCTGTAACGCGGTGTCTGGACTCCGCTAACGGTTGGTGCCGTGCCCAGTAGCATATGGCGCGCGCGCGCCCCCGGAACGCTAAAAGGCGCATGCGCGCGCGTCCTCCCAGCCACTAGAAGAACTTATTATAATAACTTCTACAACAAGGTACAACTTCAGAGCTACCTTCTGCACACGTCTGCTCGGTTCTTAGGCTCACAATGTTCACACCTATGCAGTAGCTATCAATAATAATAATAATAATAATAATAATAAACATCTATTCTACTAAAAAAAAAACTATGGCAGCTTTGTTGTGGTGTCCACTGACACATACCAGGACTTTCCAGTTGCTGGTGCCTCTCTAATTATATACAATATACACACAATGCCCAGTAAACAATATAGACTATACAAAGATAATTCACTCACATATTTACACACTACACAAGCAACCTACAGATTAAAACTGTCCCTAAACCCAGAAAACCCAGATATTCACAACATTTGTAATGAATGACAGCTTGTTTCTTAATGCAAATATAGATTTGGGGTTTAAAAATGCAATAAAGCTGCTTGATTTGAGGTTTTTAGTGAAGGCAGGCCGTTTAAGACTACACAGTGATATGAAACTACTGAGAGTCACACGAGCCCTTCCTTCCGGTAGCTGTGCTGAGATTAAATCAGATTAGGACAGGACAGTGCAGATCTGGCGCGTGCTGGAGAGGTGTATGCAGGTGTACCCTGTCTATATTATCATACAGCTGTGGTACAGGCTCCTACACACACAAGCACACGCCACAATAGCAATTATCTGTAATCTGAAATGCTCATATGCAACCCCCCCACCCCCCGCCAATATTGTCCTCCTCTCTTCCCCTCAAGGCTCACGGTGCAATCCCACATAACAAAAGAACCCTCCGGATCTTTCCAGAGGGAGGGGGGCAATAAAATACGCCCCTGCGACGCTTTTGCCCGTTTAACGACTCACACGCGTCAGGACAATCACACACTTTAGGGCTGAATTAAAAGGGGAGTGAGAACAAGCCTCCAACCCCCTCATCCACCCCCTCCAGCTACAGGCCAAAAAACAGCCCGGAGAAAAGCCCTGGCACGCGACACTGAGAAGAGACAAAATTAAGAACAGAAAAAAAAGAGGAAACATCCATACAGAGCAGTGAGACTAATAAACACACTCGAGTTTACATTAAAAATAACCCCAGACATTAAAAACGAGATGTGAGGACAATACAGTAACTCATAAAAATGCTTACAAAATAAAAAAAAATTAACAAAAACACGAACATGCTCGAAAAATAGTCTTAAAAAAAGACTCAATCGCGCTGATAACTCTATTTAAATGTATAAAAGGATATTAAAAACTATTTTTGGACCTCTCTCGTTTATATCATGAACTAAAACTAAAATAGAAACTATAGTAATCGTGTTTGTGCACTTTTACCGCGTTAAACAGACGCGGTATCATTTTTTACACTGAATCTCGCCGCCTTCGGTTCATCATACACGGGACTGGACGACACAGAGCTCATTTGCATAGACTCCGCCCCCTTGGTTTGGTTTTAAGAGTTCTCTGAAGTGAAACAGGTCTAAAGTCCACACAGGCAGTGTGGTGAAGTCCACGGATCTTCAACACGGACAGACGTTTAATCTACTTCACAAAAAATTACTTTTACTTTTTAGTTTTATTTTTTTTTTTTTACTTTTTTTAAAACTGTTGAGGCTCTCTCGTCTCGGATACCTGCAGCAGTTTAGCTTTAAAGCATTTTTTGCTTTTTATTTTTTTATTTTTCTACTGTATTTTTGTCCTCTTGGACATTCTTACAAAAAGGATACATGTAGTCTACGTGAGGTTGACACCAACCAAGTATCCTTCAGCCTCTGCCTTTTTGATTTGGGACCGAGCCAAGTGGTCACGTTTTGACAGAGAAGTCACCACAAACAATGGCTGGAGTCTTACCGACCTGCCTCTTACTCCTGTTCTCCTTACACTCGGTGAGTAGTCGGCTCCGGACACCTCACTGACGCCCGTCCACCGTGACCCGGCCTCACTCTCTCCCTGTATATCTGTCTCTCTCTCGCGCTCTCGCGCGCCTCTGTCTCTCTCTTTCTGTCTGTCTCGCTCTCTCGACCCCCTAGGTCCGGTCCTCCGGTGTGTTCGAGCTGAAGGTTCGCGCGTTCCACAGCGCGCGCGCCCTGTGCACGCGCACCGACGACTGTCGCATCTTCTTCCGCGTGTGTCTCAAACACTCCCAGGACGTGATCCGGCCCGAGCCGCCGTGCACGTACGGCACCGGCCTCACCGAGCCCTTCAGCGCAGACCACAACTCCATCTCCAGCAGCGCGCCCATTAAAGTGCCTTTCCACTTCAAGTGGCCTGTGAGTGCCCCATCAGTTCTCTTTGTGTGTATACATACACCTCTCTCTCCCTATATATATATATAACCGTAACGTCAGAGTATCCTGTGCTCTGATAGGTAACAAACTTAACTCTCCCATATGCTATTAACCCATGTACAGTAAATCAGGCCAGAGGCAATATACAAAATCCAATCTGAGGTAATTTTTTTAATTCTTAAAATAAATTGTTTTAATAACTTCTGAAGTTATTTCTAAATTTTAAAAAATGGACCACTACTTAGCATCACATCACAAATTTATCTGGTCAAACGCATGCGTGTATATGTAGTGGTACACAATAAACCCACACGTCTCTTCCCACAGGGAACATTTTCTTTGATAATCGAAGTGTGGAGTGCTGAGTCCTCTTCTAAGCAGTCCACGGGTATGGGCCCTCTTACTCTTCTGTCCCCCCTCACACAAGCTTAGTGTTTATTCCTGTCACTCTTGAGACCCCAGATAAAGACTAAGTGCGTAAAAACAAGTACTTTCCGTGCTTTCCAGAGACCCAGAACAATCTCATTAGCCGCCTTGCCACCAAACGCACGCTGGCCATCGGGGAAGATTCTGCCCAGGACGTGCATCAGGGAGAGCAGAGTGAGCTGCGTTACTCCTATCACGTTGTTTGTGATGAGCACTACTACGGCGACAGCTGCTCAGATTACTGCCGGCCAAGGAATGATACTTTTGGTCACTACACATGCGACTCCTCCGGTAGCAGGATTTGCCTGGATGGGTGGAAAGGAGACTACTGCGCAGACCGTAAGTGTTTCTTTTTTTCATTATTACCTACATATTGCTTTGTAGTCGAGTTCATTCAGAATGAGGAATTACTGCGAATGGCAATTTACTCCAAATGGCAAGTTCAACGGTCTCTTTTTATTTAGGGGAAAATCTTAAGTCTTGGCACATCAGGGTCTCTCTGCCTCCTTTTGTTGGTCCTGACAATAGGAGCAAGGAGCACGGTTTAACAGGCACACACATTAGAACTTAATGTGCTCTGCCTTGCGTGAAAAAGACGGCATGTGTTTCTTTTGTGTGAGTCCCAGCTGCTTAGTTTTAGTACTTAACAAATACTTGATGTGTCTGAGCGTTGTGAAGGGAGGGGTTGTTTAGCGCTGGGGACTAGGGTACCTTCATTCTAATTTGCCCCTTTTTCTCTCCCTCTCTTTTCTAACAGCCATCTGCTCGCCTGACTGCAGTAAAGAGCGCGGTAAATGTGACAGTCCTGGTAAGTGTAAGTGCAATCACGGGTGGCAGGGTCCCCTCTGTAACGAGTGCCAGCGCCACCCCGGATGCTTGCATGGCACCTGCAGTCAGCCTTGGCAGTGCAATTGTAAGGAAGGTTGGGGTGGCCTGTTCTGCGACCAGGACCTGAACTTCTGCACCAACCACAGGCCCTGCAAAAACGATGCCACTTGCACCAACACGGGCCAGGGCAGCTACACGTGCACCTGTAAACCCGGTTTCAGTGGCACCAACTGCGAGACTGAGATCAGCGAGTGTGACAGCAACCCATGCAAGAATGGTGGCAGCTGTAATGTAAGTATTCCAGTTTGAGCTCTCTGTGCTGCAGTGTTCTCTTGGAAAAGCCAGACCGCTGTCTACTGCAAAAGACAGATTTCTTATGTGTTCCTTCCTGATAGGATCTGGTGAACGACTACTCGTGTACGTGCCCTCAGGGCTTCTATGGGAAAAACTGCGAGATCAGCGCCATGACCTGTGCCGACGGGCCCTGTTTCAATGGGGGCACTTGCATTGTCGATGACACGAGTGGAGGTTACTCCTGCCGCTGTCCTCCCAGTTATATGGGCTCCAACTGTGAGAAGAAAATTGACAGATGCAGTAGTGACCCCTGTGCCAATGGTAAGAGCTACATGCCTTAAACCACACTGGAAACTGTTCCTGGGAACCTGTTATCAGCAGAGTTCAAGCAACTGTATTCTGGCATGCCTTAGCTGTCGCCATCTGCGACAGCCTGTTATCTAGATTGCCTACCTCTTTTGTACATTTCTTTCAGCTTTCTGTTTTGAGATGCATCCATTCAGCGTGACGCTGTCAACCGCAGCAAGAATGCTGCTCGGACAGGATAGGAGAGACGCCAGTGTGCCTCTCATGCTGATAGGAAGGCCAAGATAGTGCCATCGTGATGAAGTAGTCCTAACCCATCTTATTGCGAAAAGTTACAGCACTTCTTTCCCAAGGGTTCTAATTATTACTTGTTTGTATATGAAAATGTTATCAGTCCACGGCTAAATTCCTTCTAACAAATTTGACAGAACTACCCACGGTCTGTCTACAGCAGGCCCCCATTTGCCCATATACTTCAAGTAAAATGTTCCGCATTCTCAGCACTTGCATGTAAAGAGCTACCAGCACAGAATGTAACCAGTGCAATCTTAAACTGTTTACTCGGTTATTAATCTTAAGACTCAAACTTTCAGAAATAATGTCCACATGTGGCTCTTTAAAAGGTCACTCTCTCTTATTTTATCCCCCTTAGATTTATATCACACAATGTGGTGGTCTGTTCAGAGTTTAAACTAGAGCTGGGCGATATTGCCAGAAATGTTATCACAATACATTTTTCTATGTTGATCAATCTCGATAATTATCACGATATTAAATTTTCTAACACTGTCATAGTTTTAAACATCTTTCTAAAAACATCAGACTAAATACATGAAATGTTAGTATTTAAAATATTAAATTGTTTATTGGGGCGGCACGGTGGCTTAGTGGTTAGCACGTTCGCCTCTCAGCGCTGGGGTCTTGGGTTCGAGTCCACATCTGAGCGGAGTTTCCATGTTCTCCCCGTGTCTGTGTGGGTTTCCTCCGGAGTCTCCGGTTTCCTCCCACAGTCCAAAAACATGGAGGTCAGGTGAATTGGCTACTCTGAAAAAAAATGTCCATGTATGTGTGTGTGTGTGTGTGTTCACCCAGCAATGGACTGGCGCCCTGTCCTGGGCTTAGTTAACTAATGTAATGCCCTGCCCTGCACCCAGTGAGGGGGTAGGGGACTAACCGCGACCCTGATAAGGATTAAGCGGGTGTGATAATGAATGAATGAATTGTTTATTGCTAGAACATAATATTGTAGTGTCCGGCTGGACGTGTTGAAAGGATGGACGAGAAAGACGTTTACAGTCGTCGCTTTATTGTTGAAACTTACAGTGATTGCTGTCGGCCGCAGCCACTCCAACATAGCAACAGGCTAGAGAGCCAAGCTAACAGGCTAATGCTAGCACTCGGGCTGACACACACACACACAGCAAGCCCCCCACCTTCTACAAACAGACAAGCACACGGCGACTTCATGCTCTCTCGCTCGGCCCCACTACGCTCTCTGTATGCATCCTGTGAGTGAGATAGTAAGATCGACAAGCACATTGTGTACATGTATGGATAGCTTTAGGTTGTAGCCTGTTTGCTCTGTCTGCTGCTGTTATCCTGGTTTGTGATGAGTGGAGTGTGGGTGCTTCTTTGACCAAAAAAATGTCTCCATTGCCTGCATGGATGTGTCCTGTGTGTTCTCTACTGAAGACAGGGCTAATTCCTATCCACCACTTGCACCTCTCCTAGGGAGCGCTAACCTGCACCTCTCCACCATTCGTGACACCGGCTTATCATCGTCATCGAGGGAAAATTATTGTGAAAAAAATCTATATCGTTTTATCGCCTAGCACTAGTTTAAACCCTTTTGTAGAGTTGGCAATCTAGTCTGGCAATCAATACTATACTTTTTAATTTAATACTAATTAATTTAAATACTCTAAAAATAAATCGCGCGAGTTTGACAGACTACAAAAAAACGAGCAGACATGCTGTCTATTCAATAAACTTTTGGGCTTAAAGACAATGATAAGCCTTTTTAATTTATAGCCAGAGCGTCGATTTGGTAAAGAGGATAGTGACGTTTCACTTGGCATTGGTCTTGAAATCACAACTGTGGCATCATGACATCCCTGCCCTCTTCCCTTTTAAAGGTGGACAATGTCTAGACTTGGGCCACAGTCTGGTGTGCCGATGTCGTCCCGGTTTCACAGGTTCCCTCTGCGAGAACAACATAGATGACTGTGCCCGCAGTCCCTGCCGCAATGCTGGCACTTGCGTGGACGGAATCAATGACTACACCTGCAAGTGCACACTGGGCTTCACAGGCAAGGACTGTAGTATTCGTGCAGGTGCCTGCAGCCTCCAGCCCTGCAGGAATGGGGGGACCTGCTATACCCACTTCACTGGGCATGTGTGCCAGTGTCCACCAGGCTTCATGGGCTCACAGTGTGAATATATGCAGCTGACAACATGGCCACCCACCCCACACAACACAAGTGCTGGCAATGGCTTCCCAGCAGCCTTGGCTGTTTCTTTCACACTAGGCCTAATCACTCTGACCCTGGTGCTGTGTGCTGCCATCATTCTCCTAAGGCAGATGAGGCGCGGGTATAAACCTACATCCACCTCTGTGCGGAATCATTTAGACACCGTCAACAACCGTGCCTCGATAATCTCCAGTACAGCTCTGTCCAACTTCAAGGAAAAAGAGGCGTTCCTTATACCCGGTGGCCCATACAAAGTGTCCAATAAGGATGTAGCATTAAGCTCTGGCATTATGGATAAATGTTCTACAGAGAAGGCCAACAACAAGCAGAAGATGGTGGACTACAACCTGGCCAGTGAAGAGAAGCATACAAAGGATAAACTAGACCTGTAAGTGTGATCTATTTTGTTCTCTATATATCATTTTTATTGGCAAAAAGCACACATTGGCGTATCCGCTGGCATGGGTGAAAAATGAAGTGTGGCTAACTTGGATTTTATCTTCTTTTCAGGAAAAACTCAGAGTCCAGTATATTGATCCCCCCTTTGAGTTTCCCTAAAGGTGGCTTATGTCATCCTGTATATATCATTCCGGAACAGATGGAACCATGTATTTTTGCTACTGAGGTAAGAATCGTCCATAATAAAACCATCTTTCTCAATGTTTATTTTTTCTTCCGTAGCTCATAACGTGTCTTCTCTGCCATCAGGTTTAACAGTACTGTCTGAACTGGAGCACCTCAGTCATTAGCAGGCTTCGCCTCATCATGTTTACATGCCTTTGAAAGACAATTGGAAGAAGTGAAGAGAGCATATATTATATAGACTATATTATTTAATATTTATTCACGCTGCTAAGAATGAAAGGACTACTTCTTCTTGTGGACAATGTGGAAGAGACAAAGCAAAAGAAGCTGAAGGGCTGGAAGAGGAGAGGAGTCACCAGCATTATTTGCACTACAAATTCTTTCCTACATTTTTTATAACTTCCAGTACAGATACACACATATATGTTGTTTTTTTTAAATATGTTTTAAGAAAGGAACACGGACTCTGGACGAACGGAAACAAATGTTCCTTAATCACAAAAAGGCAGGACCTTTTCTTTGTAGATGGGTTAAATGATCGACTCCATCTCAAGCTAAAAGAATAAGCCTTAATACCAAACGAGGCCTTGCATCCAGTCAATCAAACCCTGAGACTCTGTTGAGACAAAGGAGACGTAGCTGAACAATCCTGGAGCCTCACCTTGGAATACCTTTTGGATAGTTCGGAATGCCATTTGCATGGATCTATATCTGACGACAAGCAATCAAAGTGATCAAGCAACTGGTTTACCATTTGGAAAGTGGTCATAGGAAATCTGAAATCACTGTGTAACCAGAATCCATTGCACAATACCCAGTACCTTTAATGGCCTTGACTATCAATGAAAACTCACTCAAAGCTAACTCAATCCAAACAAGTGCCTGATCTTATCTGTACCATGGCTTCGTGAAAAGGGTACTCGTTAGAAACAATTTTCAAGTCTATTGTTGCTGTATAGAGCCTGTAAAATATTCAGTAGGCTTATATAAGCTTCTCTTTAAAAGTATAATTGCTACATAACAGTAATTACTCTCAAAGCAGTAGTTGGAACACACATTGTATAGCCTAATTTGATGAATGCCGACGCATAAAACTTTAATCCTGTCATCATCTACTGACAGTAGGCAATCTCCTACATTCACATGACTTGAAATAAGCATTTCATTCTGACAGCCTCAAACATTGTCAAGATTTTCTGGTTTGTTGAATCTCTGCCATGGGGTCTCTTTAAAACGATCTCATCTTTATGGAGTTAAAAGTTTTTCAGAATATCGTTTTCACTTTAAACCAAATAGATCATTTTGTTATATATGTTATATTAATATCATCATTAATTTAACAATGCAATGTTGTACAAACTCTTGAGAAATTCCTGCTATTTAAGTCGATTGTACATAATTTGTATTTATAAAGATAATGTATATATGTCATTGTTATGTGCCTATCACCACAAAGTGAGAAATATATATTTTTCTTAGAATAAATCATAAAATCTATAACTGTCTCATGTCTTTTGTTTGCTCAGTATTATAGAACATCCAAACAATCCTTGTCCTGTATTTATCTGTATTTGTATTAGTGTGTTGTAGTATTTTCTCACCTTGAAGATCACCAAATTCAGTGATCTAAAGGAGATGCTTATAAAAACTATCCATTGCAGTTTAATTTTTCTTCACTGCACATTTCTCAACTTAGCCCTACCAATTTCTCAATGGAATTTGGAGCCATGCTGGCTGTTTTAACCTTGATTGCCAAGCAATAGTCATCTTGATTCTTCTTGGAATCATCATTCATTATTTGTGGTTTTCCTCCTTTGGAAAGTTCACAGTTCAATTCTTTAAACAGTGTTAAAAACAGCTGCTAAATATCAGTAACGTACATGTATATATCTTAAAGTTGTTTTTGATGCCCACATACTTTATTCAGCTCTCAAACATCTGGTTAAATAACAAAGGGCTGAGTCATACTTAAGCGAAGATAAATAACCCATAGAAGGGGTTAATGGGTGCATGTAGCATGCAGAGGCTCACAAAGGACATAGCATCAACCTCCAACATCAGCTTTGCTTCAAGTGAAGGCTGATTGGTTGGGATTGTCAACAGGACAAGGCCCATATATATGAGAATAAATCAATCTGGACATCCAAGGATGATGGTCACACATTTGCAGAAATATAATTGAATCTTAATGGGTTAGATGTGTGAAAGTAAGAAAAACTCAAATGTAACCCAAAGCCAGGTTTGAGAATTGAGAAGTACTGCTCAAAATTAATCAGGTCCTAGTCATTATTTGACCCATTTGGCTGTACAAAAGCAGTGGTTAAAGTGGATTAGTTGCAAATATTTGATCACAGACTTGCATGGGAGGCAAGTGTTGGAAATCCAATGAGATGCATCATCTAAAAATAAATGGATGAAAATCCTGCAGAGCAAATTCCACAAAGCCTCAAGCAGAGTTCCCACAGCATACATTATCTGGCTGTAAAGACCAGCTCTAATCCATCACCTCACTGCTTGTGTACATGTGCGCTAATTCCTTAACACTTCTGTCACACTGTAGCATCTTTTTATGTAAACTTCTGCAGCAGAAGACCCAACATCCTCTTCACGAACATCACAGGGAACATTCATGTAGATCAGCAACAAATATTCAATCCATGAACAGACAGCTACTAGTGCTGTTGTATCTTGTCCTGTATGGAGGGATGTTTGGAGGAGCTTGTGTTTTAATAATGGCCCTCAGACTAAAATCACTTACCACTCACAGGGCTGCTGTCCTTCCTCCAACTCCTCTTACTGTGTGGGGGAAGGGGAGGTCTCCTGTGCTGACTGTCCACTGAGAGTGTGAATATGTGGGGCCAGGCCAGCCTGATACCCTCTCAAGCCCATCATTCACTATGGACACAGACCTACTTCTAGTCAAAGATGGTACAGTCATAGGTTTAAATGATAAATGCAAAGTATAGTAATTACACAGTATAAAACTCACACACAGAAATATACAACCTACTGCTACAGTCTCCATGCAGAACAGTGTGCCACAGTATGTAATGAATGGTATCTTCAGGACAATTTGTGTATCAGCTGCCATTTAAGCATTATAAGGAAATACAAGAGTATTATATGTGTTGTAGTTCCATGTACTTACCGGAAATATCGGGCTTGCATCTTGATAATATGGCACTATAACACGGGTCAAATTCTTTATGGGTTAATGTTTTTGTGCTGACGTACGCCTGCTATGAGGCAATATGAACAGTGCTGAAAATCTGTACTTTTATCAGTGATTCAGATTAACCAATGGCTTACGCTCCATTCATGAGTGAAGACTTCTGCCTTGCAATGCAAAACACTGAATTTTAGGGATTTTTACAGAACATCCATCTACTTTTCTTCTTATCAGTTATACCCATCATTCTCAGTCTTTATTTCTCTGCAGCTGCTCTGCAGGAGAAAAACTGTGTTAAACTGTAGTGTTCAGATAAGCAAGCACCTGCTGCTAAGCTCATTGGTCATGCTGACGTTGCTTGCACTATGGACGAGGAGTGGCCAAGCTCCAGCATACGAAAATCAGCAGCGTTAGATTAATTTATGCTGTATTCAGTTAACGGTGTTTACTTTAATGTGTATATACATACACTGGGCGAACCACTTTTCCATTGCACCTTGAACACAGAGCAAAAGCCAAAGAAATGTGAAAGTGCATAGCAGATTTTACTCTGAGATAAGATGGTTCTGGTATTTCGTGTTCCATGCTGAACTTTCACTTTCTTTTCATTTTTTTTTCCAATCCTCATCCTCCCAGCTTACAAAACAAAAGATCGGCCTCAATTTTTCATTTATTACAAATGCCGTTGATCAACCAAGACATGTTTGGCTGGCAAAGTGTGACAAATGGAGCTATGAGGTGAATGTAAATACTGATACTGATAAACATTTTATAACAGTTAATTATAAAATGAGCAAAAGTACAAAGTTAGAGCATCAAGCACGTAAAGTATCTAAACTTTCTGCATTGCCGTATTTGTATTTTTGGACATTGCGACATGGACTGTACATAAGGTGACATAAAGTGACATAAGGTATTTGGAGGCACTTGTGCACATTCCAATTGTGGTGCATCGGTTGCTTTGTACCACTCATTGGAGACATCATTGTCTTCTGGCATCAATGACCAGTGGGGCACCACTGGAGACACTCAATGTACCAGAAATCAACCTTCACTATCTCAGGTCTGGAGCATCCCACAAAGATAGCAGATTTTGAGATACTACCATCATTCATCCCATACCCTCAGTCAAATCACGTCCTTTGCCCTTAGCAATTATTTTACACTCTGCTACAACTGACAGGTGCGCTCACTTATTTATATGTGCAGAAAACCCTGTCATGTGGCATCTGTGACATCACAGACATGAATTGGCTTATCACTACTTTGTATTCCCTTACCAAAAAACAGTATACTTTGAGTACGTTATTAAGTATACTTAAGTATAATAAAAGTATTTGCCCAAAGTGTACTTTTTTTATACTTTTATGTACACTGATAAAAAATACAAATATACTTAATTGGGATTAAATTGGCCCACTTTAAGTTCCAGTACATAAAAAGTAAACTGGAAGGATACTCTATAATTTTTTGTTTAAAATTGGTACTCGTGAAGTACACTTGCATATATTACTTTTTGGTAAGGGTTATCAATTGAACATTTGACATTAAAGTCAATGATGAGTGTTTTATAGCCAGACTATCAATTTGGAATTGAGTATTGCAGTGTTGTATTGAGTATTCAATCAATCAATCAATTAATCAATCAATCAACATTTATTTATATAGCACCTTACAACCAAAGTCGACCAAAGTGCTGTACACAAATAATAAAAAAAATCAATAAACAATCAGTAAATAACTAGTGTTAGTGCAGTTTATAAAAACACAGTTTGCAGGGCATTTAGATGTTAACAGCCATTCTACACAAGTGGGTTTTGAGTTTGGCTTTAAATAGGGGCAGGTCAGTGATAGTATGTAAATCAGTGGGCAAGGTATTCCACAACTTAGGACCTGCCACTGCAAATGATCTATCTCCCCACTGCTTACATCTAGACCGTGGAACCTCCAGCAGATATTGTCCTGCACAACAGAGAGCTCTGCCAGGCTGATGAAACCTCAGAATTTCACATATATAAGGAGGTACGAGGCCATGGACTGCACAGAAAACAAACGTCAGGATTTTAAACCGAATCCTAAACTGTATTGGGAGCCAGGGAAGGGAGTTAAGAACCGGTGTAATATGATAATATTTGCGGGTGTTAGTGAGGAACCGGGCGGCCGCATTCTGAACCAGTTGTAGGCGGTGGAGCGATGATTGGCTTAGTCCAATGTATAGTGCATTGCAGTAATCCAGGCGTGAGCTAACAAAGGCATGGATTGCTTTTTCGAGGTCACTACGGTTCAGGAAGTGTTTCACCTTGGCAAGGAGGTGAAGCTGAAAGAAGCTTGCCTTCACAACAGAATTCTGTAGGTCCAATTGCAGACTTGAGTCCAACTTTACCCCATTGGTATTAAAATCTAAATGATTGTATCATAAAGCTGTGTGCTAAAGCTATTTATCTAATTTTGCCCATTTTGACGATAGATTTATGCCATAAATAGTGTAAGTAGTCACTTGATCCGTGCTGTGATTGTTGGGGTTAAGATTATAGCTTATAGCTCGAGGGCAAAAGTAGAGAAATTAATGACAGGTATAGACAACCCTCACTATTCAAAACTCAAAAGATGTCCATGCAACACCTAATCCCAGCTTCAGCTCTGCCCTACAGTACTTTTATTATCTATCATTGCTCTTACAGATTAAAGATATCCTGATAAGGCTGTGTTTAATCATTTACTCGATGTTTCTACATGTTACTGCTCATACCTCAAAGGAGGGCAGTTTTTGGATGCCAGGTGCAGAGCAATCAAAATTGCACCTGTCTGTACTCTCTACTGCTTCCTCACTGCCCATCTGCTCTCAGCTAGTCAGTTAGACCCCTCATTACCACTTATCACCTCTCGAGTCCTGAGTCAGCTGGACATCAGGTCTTTCAGTCAGGGCCCTTTATCTGCATCCCCAGCCTCTCCCCAAGTTCACACGTGCAGTTCTGTGGTTTCCCAGCACAGGCTTGTACGTCCAATTTCGGAAATGTACACAAGCAGATTGAGTAAGACCACCTATCAAAAATAAGGTCTGTGGTCCTTGAAACCTTTGGCTAGGAGGGGGTGGGGGGTTGGGGGGCGCAGGACCTGGCCGCTCTCAAGATCAGCTCTTCTGGCCAGGCAAAAACAGGATGTACTTGTGTATATAGACCGAGGAGTGGCCGAGGCGTGCAGATGGAGCAGGGGGGCATCTTCGGCGTCCTGTTTACCCAGAGGGGAGAGGCCTGGAACAAGTAGGACTTGGGATGGGGACAGGGCTTCCCTTGCCTTCCTCTGCCTGATTGCTGTCCGGCAACATTTAAAGACACTTGAAAGCTCAAAGGCTGACCCTTGAACATAACACTGTAACAGCATTCTTTGCTGTTTGTCAAAGATGGGAGATACGCAGAGAAATGTAGTTGCTGATTTCGGACACAAAGGCAAAAGACAACACTATCTGATTATCCGTTAGTGTTTTAGTTGCTCACACAAATGCACTTTTGTTTACACATGTCTACACACCTGAGATCACTATACGTTACATGAAAAGACTACTTTCATGTTATAAGCCTCTCTTTATGTGTGATCCGCCCTGTTTATATGGCCTATCCTACTGTAGATGTAATGAGACTGGACAGTTCAGGTTTAGGTCCATGACTACATTTTCACAGCAGATTTGACTGAGGGCGTTTTCACCCCTGAAAGTCCAGACCATGGTCACATGGCTACACTTGACACTGACTGATTTGGACGTTGGCATGTGTTTACATTAAAGTGTCAATGCTCTGCCGTCCTGTCACGTCCCTTCTCTCTCATCCTCTCAGAAAATAATGTTTCAGCATTGTTTCAGATGAAATTTCAACATTTCGTCTCCTCCTCGCTCCTTGTGCTACCACAGCTCATTTTTGCTGCTCTTCCGGTTATTTTTCTTATTCTGTTGTTGTTGAATGGATGAGGAACGCCTTCAACTTCCTGTAATTGGTCTGAAAGTCCAAACCTTCTAGTAAAGTGTTTTCACACTGCGCATGACCACGGTTCAGTAGATCCAGACCGTGACCTTTTTTTGGTTGGACCAAATTTTGCTCCATACTTTGGTTGGCAGCCCTGCTTTTTTGGTTTTGGACCAAACTGAAAAGTCTGAAAGTCCAGACCAAACAGTGTAGTTGTAAAAACACTCCGAGTGACCCAGTTTTCACTCTTGTGGTGCGATAAGCACAATGCCATTAACACAGAGTTACCTTTGTCCATCATATTGAATACTTCACAAAATCACCTTATTTTTGGGGCCTCCTACAAACTCTTGGTAGCTCTAGGGTACCCTGAGAGATACACTGAGTGGAGAAGAACAAGAAGCTCATTCACTTGAAAGAGGAAAGACAGTAATAAAAGGACCCACGCAGATAAAAGGCACACCTGTCATCACTTCATCATTGCTGATTTCAGGGCTCTTCCTCTCCATTCAGGCCACGTCTGGCTTCAATCCTGTGTGACAGAGACAGTGGAAACAGGCAAAGAGGGGAAGCAGTTGTGAATCATTCATGTGTCCAAAGATAGCAGCAGCCTTTCTGCCCAATTCCAAATGTTACAGTAAGCAGGTCCAGTATGCTCATCACACCTCCTTCCATTTAAATTCCAAACGATTATTCCAGCTGTGTTGAGTTTTACCAGGGCAGTGTAATTTAATTCATATGGGATTTGACTGGCCAATTAACACTCTATAAAGTATATGTGCAGCTTAGCTCGAGTGATTACAATTACAACAGATTTGTGATAATATAACAGAAACACCACCCTATAAAAATAATGTATTTTTAACAGCCTCCATCATTACTCATTGGGAAGTCTATTTGAAGAGCACCAGTTTTATTAAAGGAGTGTTAGATCCAGAAATATCAGAGTTATCTTTTAGAAGATTGTGAAACATTCGTTCACAAACCTGGACACCTTCTCTTAAAGAAGGCTAACAACATCTAGCTAGCAAAAGAAGGCTAATGAGATCCAAACCACCCAGGTCACAGTCTGTTTGTCCCCCTGCCATCAGGGAAGAGATACATAGTCATTAAAGCCTGATGTACTTATATACATAAGTACACCCTCTTTGAAATGTTTTTATGAATCAGGACATTATAAAAATCATCTGGTGTTTATCAGGTCTTTAAATGAGGTAAATACAGCCTCACATGAACATAAAAGCAGCAGATTTCACTGTGTCATTATTAAAAAAATGAAACCAAAATAGAGAAGCCATGTGTGAAACTCCAAGTATGCAAAATGTAGAACATATCATAGAGAGGAAGGTGAACACAGAGGTGCAGCAACACAAAAACACATTAGACTGTGTTAGCGAGTAATGCTATGGCTAATACATACAGTACCAGTTAAATGTTTGGACACACCTTCTGGACATTTAGTGTTTTTTCATTTTATAAAAATGTTCTGCATTGATGATTAATACTAAAGTCATCCAAACTATGAGTAAATACATATGTAATTATTTAGTAAACAAACAAGTGTTAATATGTTTTATATTTGACATTCTTCACAGTAGGCACTTCTTGCTTAGATGGCAGCTTTCTTGGCATTTTCTCAGTCAGCTTTATGAGGTAGTCACCTGGAATGGCTTTCAGTTAACAGCTGTGTCTTGTCAAGAGTTCATGACTTGCATTTCTTGCCTCTTAATGTGTTTGAGACATCAGTCGTGTGTTTACTTTGAAGTAAAATCTAAAACATGTTTTGATTTGTTTAACACTTTTAAGTTTACTACATGATTCCTTATGTGTTCCTTCATAGTCTGGATGACTTCAGTGATCATTTACAGGTAGGAAAATAATAAAAACACTGAATGAGAAGGTGTGTCCACACTTTTGACTGGTACTGTAAGTGTAACTTGAGATAAACAACTTGAGGCTGTGAACAGTGATTTTGTTTGTCATTTTTTTTATTATAACATTGTGAAAATAAAAAAAAGAATATAATTTTAACAGCTTGCTACAATGCAGAAGTCAGCTGATGGTTGTGGTCATATGTGTGTATTGAGTATTTGACTTGGAACGTGGTTCAGTCAATTAAGTTTAAGAAGTGAAACTATTGGTTTTAGCAGTCAATAATCTATTCACAGCCTTAAATGACATCAGTGCAAAAATGGGTGTGTTGATGCTATTAATGTTTTGTCTGGATTTACCCCAACAGAAGGCAAAACCTCAGCTTTACAGGGAGCCTGAAGAATACTGCCTTGACCAAGAGCAGGTGCAGGTACATGCATTAGAAATGCCAATATTAAGCCCGATGTTGTTTACTATTGTATCCATCAACAATATTTCACAGTCATTTCTAGAATATTCAAATATTAGAATTAGTTTTAAATCTGCACATTCTCAGGACTTTGTTAGATGTTTCCTCAAGGAAGGAACAAAGAAGGAAGGAAGCAGCTTCAAAAGTGGAGCAATCAGTAATGTTTTTCAATATGACTAAGACACTCAGAGAGTACGTTCTGCATCACACTTCTGCATCCAGGCCACAGCTGCTACCAAATACTGCTTTAATATCATTTCTGCATTGAGATGTCCTCACCCAAATGCTTTAAAGTCTTTTATTTGAAAAGGTAAAAGTCTAGTCTCTTCTCTTCTAGTCTCTAAAAGGCTGGTCTTTTCTGAGTTTCTGACTACTGAGGTTATAGTTGGTTTAGATGTAGCACAGAATACGTACACACTGTAGCTAGTGTGCATTACTTTAAAAATTAATTAAAAAATAATTATTTATAACATTTTTATAGTGCCACCTTAAAAAAAAAATTTATTACATTTTTACAGTGCCACATCAAAAAAAAGTATAATTTTTTTACAGTGCCACCTCAAAAAAATTAATGTATTTAATTTTTACAGTGGCACATCCAAAATTTTAATTAATTTAATTTTTACAGTGCAACATCAAAAAAAATAATAATTTATTAAATTTTTACAGTGCCACATCAAAAAAATAATTTATTTAATTTTTAGAGTGCCACCTCAAAAAAATTAATGTATTTAATTTTTACAGTGCCACATCAAAAATTTTAATTAATTTAATTTTTACAGTGCCACCTCAAAAAAATTTATGTATTTAATTTTAACAGTGCCACATCAAAAATTTTACAAAAAATATAATTTAATAATGGAATACAAAAAGATAAACTGAACTTTTTCACAATGTTCCAGTTTTTGAAAATGCACTAGCATATAAAATTAACCGTTACAAAGCACAACTGAAGTTAGATTACACAAGCAAAATTTTACCAGCTGTTGGGCAAACTACAAAACAGCAGTAAGAGAATGTGAGGATGACTAATAGTTAAGAGCTTTTGCTGGATTATTATTGTTATTATTAGTGTTATTGCACCATTGGTGTGAAGTAAAAAATCGAAAAATAGTTGTCTTTGCTGTTTCTGAGGAAAAAAGATTTTATTGCAATAGTTCACTGAAGCACAACCAAGAAATGAGCCCAACCAGCATGAAGAACAGGAACTAACCTGCATGTAGTGAGGAGCATTCCATAGCTGAATGTTGGCATTGCAGCTGAGTACACAGTGTCTGCAGTAGTGCACAAACACATATAAACAAACACATGCAAACAAGCAGAATCATGTCAAGAATGACACCCCACTTGTTTCTGATGGTTCTTCGCCACACAGCTTGATCTTTAAGTAACTAGAACATTACCCCTCGCACGGACTGGCTGCTGTTTCTAACACATATCACTGCATTTGAAGCTTTCAGGGAAGGTCACCTATGCAATAACATGCAGGAGCAAGTCTTTCTAAGAGTGAAGTTATCCACACAACTTGGATTTGTGGATTGTGGGTCTTGAGGGTCACATTGGTGGTGTGTCTATCTAGGATTAAAGTTTGCCCGCAAATCCTTTCCTGTTGGCTTCCTGTTTTCAGAGTATTTATAGGTCTTGACATGGGAAGGGAAGTGAACCTTATTCTGGCATGCTCATCACTCCTCGGTCTCCATTCTTTATTATGGAGAGAAGAGGAAACCAAGCACCTTCCTGGCCACACACATCCCAGCACACATGCGGCGGGATATACAAACTGCTCTACATGGCATGTGGTAACTGTCACAAAGATAAACTTTTACTGGAACGCTGCAGCACGTAAAAGACTTTTTTTTTCTTTCTTCCACTTTACCATGTGTCTCTGAAAGTAAACACGTCAGCATCTTGTCCACTCGCGAGGCCAAAGTAATGTGCAACAAGTAATGCTATACTGACTTCTGTGGTGGTCAGCAGTGGAGGAGATCAGGATCTGACCCTGCCTTGTACTGCCCAGCTGCTGTTGGCCCCAGAGGTCAAAGGTTGGAACAAATAGGAAATGACCAACACAAATATAGGTTCAACCGGCAGAATAGATGGTGGGTTGTGGAGAAAGGAAAGGGAATAAAGGGGGGAGGGGAAAGATACAACAGCTTTAATGCTTGCAAAACAGACAGAAATCCATGTAAGACACAGAGACAACAAAACTTGTTTCAAAAGAAAACATAAGTACCCCCCCAATTAGAGTTTGTCCTGACTGACTTTCCTCCCATGTAGCAGAGGTTTGCACTTCTAGGCTGTGTTTTGTCTCACGTGAAAATGAATGAAAAAGTAAACATAGCAGATTGTGGATTTCCTACTATTGTTTCAGAGGAAACACTAAAGGATTGATCGAATATATGTATTGAGAGCATTTCAAGCCAAAGTATCATTTTTCATTCTTGGTTTTACAGTGGTGCTTGAAAGGTGTCTATTTTTCTTGCTAAAGTTGACTTAAAACTTCACACAGAACTTCAAGTCCTGAACAAAAAGAACAAAAGTGATCAAATGAGACAAAATGATTAGACTTTAATCATTTACTTATTGAGAAAATGATCCAATATTACATGTCAAAGAGTGGCAAAAGTCTGTAAACCTTTGCTTTAAGTATCTGGTGTAACTGCAATAACTAAATGTTTCCTGTCATTGTTGATCAGTCCTGCACATCAGTTTGGAGGAATCCAATATCTAGGATCAGACTTTCCTTAATTTCCCTGAAGGAACCTCCTGAAGGGATCAATAAAGAACCAACCAACCAACCAACCAACCAACCAACCAACCAACCATCCATCCACTTCCTTCATCTATCTATCTATCTATCTATCTATCTATCTATCTATCTATCTATCTATCTATCTATCTATCTATCTATCTATCTATCTATCTATCTAATCTGCTAGATCCCTGTTCTTTAAATAAAGCAGGGCACCCACTCACACCTGATTGTCATTCCTTTGATTGACAACAACTGACTCCATTAAATGATCTGCAAATCCTAATGGTTCACTAATTTTTGCCACTCATAGGCATGTAATATTGGATCATTTTCCTCAATACATTAATGGCAAAGTCTAAGATTTTTCTCTCATTTCTTTGATTTGGTTTTCTTTATCTGGGACTATTTTAGGACTTTATGACAATCTGATGAAGTTTTAGGTCACTTTTATGAAGAAATATAAAAAAATTCTGAAGCATTTACAAACTTTCAAGCACCACTGCAAGTGAAAGTGACTTTGCCTGTACTACACATTTGCACCAGCCATCCACATAGCTTCCCTGGAAAATAAACCATAGTCCTGAGAACAGATGTAATCATATTCTGCTTGACGCAAAACAAAAACAGTGGAACAGCCGAGAAAGCTAAGCTCCCAATCCCACCTCCTCTGATCTGATTGAGGCTAGAGTCTTTGTTATAATAGAGGAGGCTGTAAATCAATGTGTCCAAGCAGGCTTTCATGATGTATTTACACCACTTCCCTATGCCCTCTCAGACCAAGTGAAGAGTTACGAGCTGTCTTTATCTTTCCCTGCCTTCTCAACACATGGATATGGACACACACATGTGCTCGATCACAATGATATGTTCAGTATGTTGTACCTCATCCTGGTTCTAAGCGAGCATGGGGTTGGGTGTCTGTGTAGTGTATATGTGGGTTGAGGGTCTATATTTTATATTTGTATTAATCTTTTTAAATGGTAGACAACACTAAGAAACACAAGACGGACAAATTTGATGGTTCCAGGCATGACATGGGTGCTCAGTGACACACCTGCATGTGTGGACGTTAATGTAAAGTTGATTAGACCAGTCTAGTTTGGACAATTGTAGGGGAATGGCAGGATTTTGGGTTACCTGAGGGTCCTCAGAATAGTATGGAGGTTTGTGGGAGCCCAAGATCCGGCATGCCACTCACCTCTTGACCCCTGGCAGCGTGGGAAAGAGAGAGCCCGGAGAGCCAGCGTGACCAAGAGCATTAACACAGATGACTCTAGCAGACCTGACCCAACACCTGTCCCCCTCCTCTTTATGCCAGACAGAGGAGATCCAGAAAACCGTTCTTTCCCAAGCGGGGGGAGGGTGGACTGAAGGAGGGAAAGAGCAACACATCATTGTACCTCCTGTCTTCCACTCATCTCCCTTACACATGCTGTGTTGATGAAACCGTTCGGAGCACAACATGATGAGAGGGAATTAAGCAGATGGCAATCAGTCAAATCATCAATAACATGACGAAGTTGACTACAGAGGGGATAAACAAGCCTCTGCCATGGTTATAACAGAAAATGTTATAATATATAGCGAGTGGGGCGCTTAGAAAGTAACATGTTACAGTAATGTAATCACATTTTGCTCCAACAAAACAATGGAAAGTATTAGTTAAAAACGAATGTAATCACATTACAGTTACTGACATCATAAAAATATGTTACTATTATTACTCGTCTTTCTTTAACATTTAATCATGAGTGATGTATTAAAACAAGTTTAATGTATATTTATTGTTCATTGTCTGTCCTTGTTTGTCATTTACACACTCTGCTGATATATATGTGTACTGTATATTGAGCTTACAGTACTGCACTGCTGTGTGTATTTGTCTGGGAACTGTAGTCAATAAACAGTAAACTCCACTGGGTGTAAACTCATCTTTATCTATGCTAAAATAAAAAAAAACTAAGAATAATTATTCTCACTCAGGAAGTCCCAGCATATCAGAAACAAGTCAGTCTTGAGTTTAGAATCGAGTTAGGATCTTTTTCATATTTCGGAATTTCCCATTCCACCTTAAATTGCAGGCACCTGAATGTAATTGCTGCACCATTTAAGGTGGAATGGGAAATTCAAAATGAGATGCTTACACATAAGAAGCTAACTTCAGTGTTGTATTTAAATTCAGGAAACTTTGTGTTTGATTCAAAAAGACTTTTTTTGAGCTGTAGGATTTTACTGGACATTTTCGGGGTGTTTTTAGAATTTGCTGTTTTTGCAGATCTGATTGTATTTTGTTCAGAGAATGATCCACTTGTTTTTTTTATACTAACTTCTGAGACTGAGTTCTTTTGCATTTTATAATGAGAAATTAGATTACTTTGTTTGAAAAGTAACAAGTAATGTAAGATTACCCCAAACCTGTGTATAAACCCGTATGTTCCTAACGTGTCACCATATATGGCTTTGATATCGCAGATCACTGGATGCTAAACTGGAAACTGGAAATAACTGGCTTCCAAACTACTGTGTAATAGCAGCTTTCTGGGACTCATTGAAGGGGTGGATTTCGTTTTTTTTTTTCATAGCCGTCACATTTCCTGTTGTAAAAAACTCAGGTATAGCACCCACAATCCCCCCAAAAGAGCTGACCATAATGTGTGTGACTAGGCAGAGGGAATGTTGATAAAATGATTCCAGCTCACAACCAGCGCTACAATGGCACTCATGCTGTGGGAAAGACGGAAGAGGAAGGAAGCAGGTTTCGTTCTTGTTCAGAAAAGACTACGATAAGGATCAACTGTGTTGAGCAGGGTGTTTTTTAGGAAGAACCCGTACTGAGAGTGACACCAGTGCAGAGTCATTGGGCATTTCAGAAAACATTAAAATAATGATGCTGAAGTCACATGACTGAGAGGTGTTTGTTTGTTTAGATGAGAAAAAGAAAAATGCTTAGTCAGTGTCAAAGTTTACCCTGTAGCATTACTGTAAATAACACTAATTATCTTCTTTGTGTGCTTATCTTCAGTTAATAAGAATCAGAAATACAGTAAGGATACATACTGTACATCTGACAGTGAGTAGATATTGTTAGTGTGAGTGTTGAGACATAGGGCAGTTCATTCTTTTCAGTAATTATAAAAATAGCATGTCATTGTGTCCCAATACACTTCTAATGCCAAACATAGTGTGCATAGTTCAGTGTACTATAGAAAAATCCCATAATTTACAATGTCCTAATTATACATATTTATTAAATTCTATTCTATAAATTCTATTAATTTTATTTAATAAATTAAAAAATAATAATAATAAATTTTATTAATGAATTTTCTTTATATATATATATATGTATACATACACACACACACACACACATTTTATTTTACACATTTTACACTTACATTTAATATTTTTCTTTCTTTAGTTCTCATTAGTTAAAAATTTTTTTTATTTTATTTTTATTTATGATCTTTTCTTGTCAAACACTTGTAAAGCACTTTCAATTTGATTTGTATGAAAAGTGCTATATAAATAACGTTTTGATTGATTGATTGATTGATTGATTGATTGACTGAGTTGTACAGAGCAATTTATGTGCCACAGTGGACTAGTTAAGCTCTATAATGAACACAGGGCGAAAAGGAAAGTGTCACCATTTGGGCCTACAAAGCAGATGCATGATTAAGGTGGTCATAATATTCTGATATTAATTTATATGCTCATTTCCACTAAAGCTGTAATGCGATATTAAGTTAGCATCGGACTAGCAGTAGTGTACATTTACATATTATTGCTAAAAGACTCCCAGTTGAGACATTGGAGTTACATTTTTTACTTTGACTGTTCTGTCTATGAATACTACTGAAGTAGCCTGTTATAGCCTGACCAGCTCAGCCTACTCATTTCATTATATTCAATATAAAGTGTGGAAATTGATCAAATTGGTGATTAGTAACTTGAAACTTGGATAAAAATTAGCTCAGAAAAAAACATTTAATTGTCCTGCAGTGTGAACACAGACTGTTTAGTCTCAATCCAGTCATGGCATCAGATGAGAGGCCAGTCTACTGTATTTACAGAGAGAGGAAGCCTTGCTTCATCTAGAAAACAGTTCCCATGAACATGAAAGACTAAATGAAGTGTGAGGGGCAGACAGGGCAGACGAGGTAAGGTTATTTCTCGCAGCAACAAGCTACTCCTTCTTCCTCCCAGCCACACCTCAGGAGAGGTGTGAGGAAAGTGTGCCTATACTTCAAAGAGTCTCCTGCCATTACAAGGTTTGCCACTGAAACGTTCTTCAGCTAAACTTTTGTCAGGATGCTGATGCAGGGTTCTCTGTGAGGCTCAAGCAACATAGCCTCATATTTAAAGTTCTGTTCTTTTAAACCACTTTGATTGTTTCTCTAAGGTGACATGAGCTCCTTTCAGGTTAATATTCATGCATAATTTAAAACTTTATTTAATTTTTGGTTTAATTTGACTCGATTTAATAAATTCAGATGAATGATAATTCTTTTTAGATGTCTTCAAAAAAGTTTGTGGAGCTGTGTCTCCCATCTAAATTTGAATTTTCACAATTTCAACACAGTTTCATAAGAATGTGACTCACTGTTCGTAAGTTTTTTCTATGATAAAGCACTTTGAAGCAGGAACTAAGACTTGCAAAAGTATCTCTCATCCTTCTAGTCACAGAGAGGAAAGTACGCAAAACGTGGTACTGTGGAGGGACTATCTCCAAAAATACAAGGAACAGGAAACAGAAAATACGTTCTCTGCAGAAAAAACAACAAAACCATCCAAACATTCCAATGGTAAAGTCAAGGAATACATAAAAATGAATTGTGTGTATTACATTGCCTATATTGCTTAAACAGAGTTAGATAAGACTATGACATCTAGAGCTGAGAAGAAATGAAGGGAAGTGTGCCGGTGTCACCACTCTTAGGATGACTTAGGATCCACTTAGGATGATGTGAGGTTGGGATTAAGTGATGAAAAACAGATGAAGCTCCTCTTGTTCCCCTCACAAGATCAAAGCCGTTCATCCTGTTTCCCAGGTTAACATCTTACATTTGTAAAAGAAAGCATATTCAACTCAAAACGTTAAACTTCATGAAGTTAAGCTGTACTGATTTCAGGAGATTTTCTCATTACTAATTTTTCTAGACCAGTGATTTCCAAACCCAGCGCTTGGGGACCATCAGGTAGTTCACTTTTTTGCTTTTTTTTCCCAGTTCCCAAAATATGTGAACCATTTGAGAGCAGAATACCTGGCAGACGTGTGGTGGAAGTTGGGATGAAGAAAAACTGCATTGTCTGGTGGTTCCCCAGGACTGAATGGAGAACCCTTGACAGTGAATCACGTACTGTACCACTGGAGGCACCACTGGGCCAAAACTTTGGGTAACACTTTATAATAACTTTCATTAATAAGCCATTAACTAATGATTAATAACTGTGAACAAATAATTAGTTCATGAGAATTTCATTAACAAATGATTTACTAATAATTTGTTAATTTGTTTCATGTTCAAATTCTCCTGAACTAATGATTTGTTCAGTTATTTAATCATTAGTTAATGGCTTATTAATGAAAGTTATTATAAAGTGTTGCCGGTTAACAAAATATATACCTTACAATAAGATCCTGCCCAAGATACACCGCCCCCTTATTTTGTCTCTTGATCAAAAATGGAAACATTTTGGAGACAACTGTCATTGTAAATCGCCATTTATACATTTTATTAAGCTGCAAAATGCATGACTATGTGGGCTGTGGCAGGAGCAGTTCATTTGTATTGGGAGGAAAAAAAATTAGGATGAAAAAGTGAAGCCAGACCTTTGGCATAAGGCCTCTCCTAAACATGTGCCCCAAATTATTTAGTAAGATTTTCACCACAAAGTGGTTCACTGGAGTTTCAATGACTCACTAGTTTTTAAAGATGCATACACACCCTTTTAGCTAGAATCAACCACATTTTAATTACACTAAAGTCACATGTATGACATCACTGTCACTTGTCCCTGGTCAAATTACACATTTTGTTGATTTTCTAAGTGAAAATAAGTAACATATCGTTTCACATTTTAGTCCAGAAGTTATTCATTTTTAGAATTTAACACATTCGAAAAAAATAAAAGATGTTATATTACATCTGCCATAGCTTTTGCACAGACCCCAATTTATAATGTTACAGTAAATATACATTAAATATGCAGAGGTACAAGATGGATTAACTCACTATGCCCTAGAAAATCAACGTTTCTTTTTTTTTTTTTGATGTTTCTGTTCAAACTCTCTTATGAATTACTGACATTTCTAATTTCCTGAAATCTTTCATTTGCCTTTCTTCATATCTTACTACATGAAATAGATTCATCAGGACATTCATTTTTAGAGAGTTTCATTTTAAAATACATTTTAGTGATTTGATAGCAGAGAAAAAACAGATAAAGTTTCTTGCCCTTAACTTTAGATTTTAGACTCAACGTTTGCCAATTTGATTTGCACACAATGGAATTTGACCTCCACATCTGACCCGTCTGTGCAGTGAAACACACACTAGGCTGCGAGAACATGTGCCTAAAGTGGTGGGCCATTCAATGCCGCCTGCAGAGCAGTTGGGGGTTAGGTGCCTTGCTCAAGGGCATTCCAGTCATGACCTGACTGGGGATTCATTCCGTGACCTTCTGGTCACAAGACCAGATCTCTAACCACCAGGCCATTGGCTACCCTCCTTTGTGCAGGTTTATGGATCATCATCCTAGACATACTAAACTCATGACATCATGATTACACTTTTAACTTGACAGTAAACAGTAAAATATTTTGGTAAATCATACATGTAGTCAAACAGTCAATACATGTCCAAATTTTACTTCTTTAATTTAAAACTTCAGCTGTGAGGCTAACTCAAAGTTTGAGAATATGAATATAGACTCATGGGAAGAGATGTTCCCAAAAACAAATGACTCCCGTTCACAAAATGCCACAATAATATTATTATAGTTAGATTTCCTCCACAATGCTGTGCACTGTACTTTCACTTAATTAGTTAATTACATACTAACTGTCTGTATTCAGTGAAGTGAGGCAAGTGCATGTATACAAATATATGAAGAACCAGCAGAATGTATGGTATTTATCTGAATAACAAATTTAACAGAGAGTAACAGCTTAGAACAAGTTTTGAAGAAAAAGCAGTCGGGGAGATGTTTATCTAAAGTCTGAATGTGTTTTACTTTCTTTGTTTTTTGACTAGCAGTTTATCCTCCCGAGAAGCTTATTTTCAATGTACAAATAGAAGACAACTGGAAAAGCTGTTATATGACTGCAGGATCACTATTTCAAGCGTATTAGGTAACACAGTACTTTTCAGATGCTCCAGAGTTTGTACCAGTTGTGCATACTGACAGTGTCGTATGCATTAACATCTGTTTAGGGAAGTCCTCCCACTCAATATTGCAACACTGATCTCTGGGAAAGCAAGGCTTAATATATTAATATGCCAAAAGCCAAACAGCAAAGTTAAGTGTATTCCAAACATCTTACTTTTACTGAAAAACATGAGTTTCTGAGTTTTAAAACTACACCTACATGTATTTGGGGAATTTGTGAGTCCTGGTTAAGGGCTGGGGTGAGTCTATAATAACTGGCTTTACGGGAAGTCCTATTCAAATCTCACTGATTCAGCAATCTCTGCAAAAAAGGACATCTCTGATATGAAGAGGAAAAAGGAAAAGCTGGGGTCAGTACCTTCAACACTGGGGGGTTCTGATTTTAGGAGTCCTCCAACTCATTCCAGTAGGACTCTGGACAGCTGCAGCAGCCAGTCCCCTTGACTGTGGTTGGCTGAGCCAGAACTGACTGAGAGCTTCTCCACCTTTGACCTGTTGCTGGGGCGCTAACCTGCCAACTGTCATCAAGAGTCAGAGGAAACGATTTATCCTGCGAGGTCAAAGACCTTGCACACACAGCGGGCCAAGAAAAAGCAAGAGAAAACATAAGCAAGAAAAGCAGAATAAAAGGTGTAGTGGTGCATGTGACAGTTTTAGGACAACAATGTGACAGCCCAGCCTTCATTTGCTAAAAAGCAGAGGAACCACTTAGGAAATAAAATGATAACCATCATTAGATGATGGGATCCTTAATTTAATCCTAAAAATGAAACTAAACCATCAAATCATTTTCTGGCAGGTTCATACAAATGAGCAAATGATGATGAATGGCGATTGACACAAAGGAATTTGGAAAAAATATATACTTTCGCTTTGAGTAACAGAAATGGGAGCAGTGACCTTAAAGGATGTTTATCATGAATAAATTAACAAGAAACGTTGTAGCAGAAACAAGCCATTTGCCCTGTTGGTGATAAATCTAGTGTGGAGGCCGATCAGGATGAGGAAAAGCTTTAGCAGACAAATGAAGACTACTATTCAACAATCCAAAGGTAACAAGACTGGTAAGTCAAAAAATAGGAAAAGAAAACTGGAACTTCAGCACAGTTTACTATACTCAAACAGAAACTCGCATAACAGCACACGTGTAGGTGCATTTCATTATTAAACCTCAAAAACTTTCTTATTTACATCAAGGATATTTTTCCAGGTTGCTCATTCATTATTTCCTTTTGTGCTCAAGAGTACAGTGCTTATCTACTGCCACTTCTTTTAGCCCACCCCCAACTTCCTCATGATGTCTGCTCCTACATCCTGTTTATGTAAGAAGTCATCCAAAACTTTAAAGTGTTGTGTACAAATTTTAGCAAAATACAAAACAACGATGTGGTGACTCATTTTAGTTTCGAGTTGAAGTCACAAAAGATGATCTGATCTATAATGATCTCACTTTGGAGTCCTGTAGGCCAGAAGTGTTCCTGGAAAAAAGCAGTTAAAATATTAAAACTCTTCCCATCCGTTGTGTAAAAAAATCTGCATTGTGTACAGCAGCTGGGCCTTTTAACTGATCAAAGCCTGATCCTGTGGTAATGATAACACCATTAAGATATTTCTGCAGGGATAAACTTCCTTGATTGGTGGATTGTAGGATGTTGTGAAATGCAGCAGACACAGCGCAGTTCACATACAATGTGCAACTGTATCTGAAATCAGAAACAGACCAGATTAACTCCTTGGCTCCATTTCCTTTCCTTCCATGTAATTTCTATGACGCAAGGTATGAAGTTTACCAGAAGGTTCCATCCTACTCAGGATTCATGCTTTTCAAATAGGCTAGGGTGACAAGATCTGAGATGGTGAAATAGAGGACATCTAACCGGGTGGGGAGGTGTTAGGGGTGGATGTTCTTTAGGGTTGGGTGTGGGGGTATAATGTATTGCATGTTCAAATACAAAGGCATTTCATAAACGTACTGTCACGCTGGCCCAAGGAGGGAAAAAGGTGAATGCAGGTAAAATTAATAAGAGTCTTTATTAAACAGAACATAGAATATACAAAGGTCAAGAAACAGACAAAAGGAGGAAGCTCCAGATAACTCTTTGCAAAGCTAGCCAGATAACTCTTAGCAGAGCTAGCCAGAATAACTCAGCAAAGCTAGCCAGAGTAGATCTTAGCAAAACAGCCAAGATACCTCTTAGCAAAATAGCCAAGTAACCCTTAGTCACATAGCCAAGTAACCCTTAGCAAGTTATCCGTTATCTTCAAATGGAAAGAACATGGTACCACAACAAACCTGCCAAGAGAGGGCTGCACACCAAAACTGTCTGACTGGGCAAGAAGGACATTAATCACGGCAGCACTGAAAGAGCTCCATATATACAACCACAATTAGCCATATACTCCATAGAGCTGGGCTTTATTGGCTTTATTTTTTATTAAAAAAGTCTTTATTGACAGATGAAAGGCATGTGGGAGACTCCAATATATTGAGGTGCTCTGATCAGATGAGACCAAAGTGTAACTTTTTGGCCACCAAGGAAAATGCTATGTCTGCTAAAAAACCAACACATCTACCCAAGAACACTTTCCCCACAGTGAAACATGGTGGTGGCAGCATTATGCTGTGGGGATTTTTTTCAGAAGCAGGGACTGTAAAACTGGTCTGATTTGAGGGGAAGATGGATGGTGCTAAATACAGCAATACCTGTTTCAGTTTGTCAGTGATTTGAGACTGGGATGGAGGTTCACCTTCCAACAGGACAATAACCCAAAGCATAGTGTTAAAGCAACACTCAAGAGGTTTAAGGGGAAACATGTTAATGTATTGGAATGGCCTGGAGCTGTAGCAGTTGTGCTTGGAGGAATGGGCAAAAATCCTAGTGGCAAGATGTGGCAAGCTCATAGAGACTTATCCAAAGTGACTTACAGCTGTAATTGCCGTAAAAGGTGGCAAAATTTTAAAAGGTGTATTTTTCTGTTATTTTGTCTTATTTGTTGTTAACCTCACAATAAAAAGAAATTCAAATGCTCAAAGTGATAGGCATGTTCTGTAAAGGAAATGATGCAAACCCTCAAATAATATGAGGTAGCAAAACATGTAAAATGCCAAGGGGGTGAATACTTTTGCAAGGCACTGTACTCCATAACTTATCACCTCACAAAGAAATGACAATTTTTGCACAAATAATTGGAGGAATTTGGGGAATGTGCTCTTAGAGCAGAGGCCCATGACTCTGCTGCTGTTTGGTTGGCCTTGTGCCATCACCAGTACGAGTTTGGACCAAAGACCTCCTTTTTTTCGCCCCCCAAAAGAGGAGCAATGAGCCTCAATCCTGCCGCTTCCTGATTTCACGTCTGGGCCTCTGTGCACAGGCAAAACAGGATGCGTATTGAAAAGCCCCAGCGGGCAGTGGACAGAGGCAGAGGGAGGGCTGGGTTAATTATGTGCCAGATCATATTTGATACCTGAACAGTTCTTTGAGATGTCACAGTGTACTGTTTTATAGATCCCCTAGACTGCTCATCAAGTGCTCTTGATTGTTTGGAAAGATAAAAATCTTTGTCCTTGTTTGGGACAAAATAAAATAATAGATTACTATTTTTTTCTTTACAAATACAGCCATGCTTAATTAAAGTAAGACAATAGTGTCTATTTTAGCAATAAATGGCTAATTTAAAACATATACACATACAGTAGTCAACAGTGAGCAAACACAGCATTCGGCCAGCAGTTGGGGGTTAGGTGCTTTGCTCAAGTTCTTCTCAGTCATGTCCTGCAAAGGAATTGAACCGGCGACCTTATTGTCATTAGACAGGTCTCATAACGTCCAGGCCATGGCTGCCCTTGTAGCACTGAAGTTAGATCTTCATCTTGAAATCTGCCTCATGAGCACAAAACGCAATGTCTCCTCTCAGTCTTAACTTCATTCTCACTGTCTCCACCTCAAAGTAAAAAGAACTCATTCTCTCGGGACCAGTACATTTCCATTTATTTATTTACTCTGTGAGGGTGCACAGAATAAACCAGAAGTGATTACAGCTCATTGTTCTGTGTACTAGCTGTGTGCAACATACACTACAATGAGCAAACACATGAGGCTATGTGGAGAATCTCCCTCTCAAATGTAAAGTACACTTACTGGTGAGGCAGGTGGTGTAAAAAAGGAAAACAGAACCAAATACTTCCCTATACTTCTCCAGGAATAAAGCAAGCTCCAATCACCCCAATTCCTGCTGTTCCTACTTCACGTTCAATGAAACACAGCTCCAGTATGATAACCACTGGTTAACAATTAGTTACATTAATGCAAAGATATAGGTTGTGATAAGTCCTATGTTGAAAATTTGCCACCACAAGTGCCGTAATATCAACTCTAAGGTGAAGAAAGGACAGAGGAGAATCTTTATCATTTGCGTTTATATGTCAGTATTCAGAGTTGGACTAACACTGGTTGATGGGATAACACTATTATGTATTATTATATTTTTTAACCCAATTTTTTTTCCAATGTGTGTAGTCAATTGACCCACCCATTTGTTGACTCTCCCTATCACTTATAATGTCCCTGACTCTAGCATGTGTAGTTAGCCACCACCTCTTTTCCATCTGCTGCCAATGCAATGCCGCCAAGCACCCAATGCGCTCTGAAAAAAGCGGAGGACCCCCAGTTCTGATGGATTGCCTGGCAGACGCCAGAGCCAGCCAAGATTAATTTAGTAGTGCCATCCTACCTGCCCAGAGAGCACGAGCAATTTTTGATTGGGCCAGCAGTATGATCTGGGTCTCGAACTCACAATCCTCAGAGCGCCTTAGTCCGCTGAGCCACATAATGATTTTTAAATACATACATATAAACCATACATACACATTACACTTATATAGCGCCTTTCTAGACACCCAAGGACGCTTTACAATTGACACACTTCATTTATACACACTCCGGTGAGAAGTGGCAGGCACTCGTGCACAGCGTACTCTCTAGAGCAATGCTGCATCGAGCACTAGGGGGATCTCCCAGGACAGAGTGCCAACCATATTTGGGTATACACACATACATACACATTCATACACACACCAGGGTAATTTTAGAGTATCCAATTCACCTGATTTCCATGTTTTTTGGACTGGATCATGTTAAATGATCTACAAATAAAAAAACATTTTATCTAGTCTTGACCAACACAAACAAAACAACATTAAAATGTTGCCTGATTTTTTTTCTGCCAGTGGCATGTAGCATGTGTGAAGGAAATGCACATTAATGATGATTAAGAAAAGGGGAATTACTTAATGCTCTGTGTTTGTTATACTTCTGTGTGTTAAGCCTTCTGTGTGTTTTCACGTCTTTAATGCAGGAAAAAACAAGATTACAACAACAACAACAACAAAAACTTTGCAGGCAGTTCTATTTCACCTAAATGTGAATAAAATGAGAATTTCCCTACTTTAAGGGTGAGACATAGTTTACAACTGGGATTTTACCATCATCACATTACTCAGTGGTGTAGAATTATTACTTTTTTGTGTTTACAAAGAGTGCTACTACCTTTTCTAAAGACAAATTTAAATTCAAAGTATTGAAAGAAGTACACAGTAAATCTGCCAGTGTTAAATCAACACTATTAGAGTTAAATTAATACTGAGAATCACTATATAGACTCTAATAGTGTTGATTTAACACTGGCAGATTTACTGTGTACCATCATGTAGACAGCAGGTAGCATGAAAATTTTCTTCAAGCAAGTAGTATTGTAGGTAGCAAAGCTATTTTCATGGAAATATGAGCAGTAAATAAAATGCAACTGTGATTATTTTTTTAGTACAGTGCCAATCAAAAGTTTTTTTCTTTTGTCAATGTTTTTGTTTTTTTGTTTTTTTCCCTATATTGTAAATTAATACCAAAGTCATCCAGACTATGAAGGAACACATAAGGAATCACGTAGTAAACTTAAAAGTGTTAAAAAACAAAATATGTTTTAGATTGTAGATTCTTTAAAGTAGACGCACAACTGATGTCTCAAACACATTAAGAGGCAAGAAATGCAAGTCATGAACTCTTGACAAGGCACAGCTGTTAACTGAAAGCCATTCCAGGTGACTACCTCATAAAGCTGACTGAGAAAATGCCAAGAAAGGTAGTCATATAAGCTAGAGGTGCCTACTTTTTGCCTATTTTGTAGTAATTATTTAATTACTATTATTATATTTATTATTTTAAATGTTAATTAATTAATTAATTAAAAAAAATAATAATTATTATTACTAAATAATTACACATGTATTTCTTCATAGTCTGGATGACTGTAGTATTAATCTACAATGCAGATCATTTTTAAATCATGAAAAAACACGGAATGTTCAGAGGGTGTGTCCATACTTGTGACTGGTAGTGCATGTGTGATGCATTGCGTTATCACAATTACTGTATAATTATCTTCAGCTGTAGCATTAATAAGTTAAGCTTAATGAACCATACTGAAAACAAAATATGTAGGTATGTAGTCGATTAAATGGATCTAGAAACACACAATCCTACCAGAAGCTCTTTTCATGTGGTTCATGTATTTCAAGTTATTGTTACAGCCATAAGATCACAATTCTTACCCTACAAAGTGTGATAATTATGGGTCAATGATTATTTTAATTTAAAGAAGTAAGTTTTTGTGTAAATTGGGCAACTAGAATACAATTGTCATTGTAAGCTGAGGTGTATAACACAGGAACACAGGATAAACAGGAACAGCTTACATGTAAGGAACACTTAACAGCGATTATGACTCACAAGGACAATGACCACAAGAGCAGAATATATCAAGGCATTAAATAGAAAACACACGAGGAACCAGATGTGTACAATGATGTAATGCAGACACGTGAGAGACGAACTCGGGCATAAACAGGGAGAGGTTGCGAGGCTCTGATGATGCTCACAACAATATAAATTGGCTTATCAGAACAACAATCACGGCTTACATTTTTAAGATTCTCAGGTTACTTACTTTTTTATTTTATTTTATTTTATTTTAACGCTTTGTGCATACATGAGTGAAGTGTGTAGTGGTGTAGTGGTAAGACAAGCAATAACAATTTCTCTCACTGTAAAGGCAAACCTTCTTTGATATCTAAACATAAATATGTGGTGCCATCTAACATGCACTGCAAATCCAGACAGGAGAAATGCATGTAAATCTACATTCCGTCACACATGACTGGCAGAAGAATCAGTGTATTGTTATGTTTTCCTTCTCATGCAAAAAAATAAGACTTTTTTTTCAGTGTGGATTTGCCCTGACTTACCCCATGTATTACTGTTGCAATTAACTAATGATCTTTTTAAAAGAACTAAGCAAATAAACCAAATGGGATAGAGGAAGCCATAGCAATTAGGCAGGTTTTTCTTTCTCTTATTATTTTCTGAAACAACAGCCTGCGGCCTGAGAAAGGAAGCAAAGCAATAAAACGGCGGAGCTGTATGCACAACTGCACATTTCTCTTCTTTTATAGCCAGAAGTAGCAATGCAACAACCCCAGTTTTTGCTTCTGTCAATAATTAGGTATTATTCATCAACCTAATCAATTAAGTTACTTTAGGTTCATTTAATTTAGAGTCGGTGCAGATGCTACAAAATGGGACATGTCATATTTAATCTGCTCTAGACCAGGGGTTATCAACTGGTCTCAGCCCGGGACCCGCATTTTCTCATGGTCATTAAGTTGGGACCCACTTATATAGAATACAAATCAAACAAAATTATTTTTGAAAAATAGCCTTCAAAAACACATTTAAACATACATATGCATGTAAAGAGATTTGGGG